>CAUYPK010059788.1:0-21629 GCA_963574355.1 Loris lydekkerianus
TTTTTTTTTTGAGACAGAGCCTCAAGCTGTCATCCTGGGAAGAGTGCTGTGGCATCACAGCTCACAGCAACCTCCAACTCCTGGGCTCAAGTGATTCTCCTGCCTCTGCTTCCCAAGTAGCTGGGACTACAGCCACCTGCCACAATGCCCAGCTTTTTTTTGGTTGTAGCCATCATTGTTGTTTGGCGGGCTCGGGCTGGATTCGAACCTGCCAGCTCAGGTGTATGTGGCTGGCACCTTAGCCGCTTGAGCCACCGGTGCTGAGCCAAAATAGATGCTTTTTTAAAAAAATGCCTCTCCTACTAATTATTTCTAGTATGGTTAGAGTGTGAAATAGGGTTTTACTGTCAAATGTGCCTGTATGCTTTTTTAGGGCTGATTAATAAAATACCATAAATTGGGTGGTTTAAAGCAAAAAAAAAAAATATATGTTCCCTTACAGGTTAAAAGTCTAGAAGTCTGAAGGTAGGGTCAGGGCATGGCAGGGTCATATGGAGGATCCTTCTCTGCCTCTTCCAGGGATTTTGTCGCCCCAGGCATTCCTTGGCTGTGGCTACATCACTGCAGTTTCTGCCTCCATCTTCGCATGGTTTTCTCCCTATATCTCTGTGTGTCCTTACCTTTTCTGAAAAAAGTACTAGTCATATTAGATTAAGGGCCTTCCCTATTCTAGTATGACCTCATCTTAACCTGTAACATCTTCAGTGACCCTATTTCTTTCCACATCGGGTCACTGGGGGTTGGGACTTTCACATGCCTTTGGAGCACACATTTCAACCTATAATAGTGCCAAGACTGATGGCCCTGTTTCTTTTGTAGGTAGTGTCTTTTTAAATAGAATTATTTAGATAAGAGTAAGATAGATTTGGGGGATCAGCAGTACTCTATAAAAGATAGAAGAAATAATCTCTTTCCATGGGTGATGAAGGGTAAGCACTGTCTAAATGTGATGGTATACAAGAAATATTTAAGAATCAACCCTGTGAAAGACACTGTCAATCTGTGCTAGGGGATATACAAGTTGATAAGATATGGTTGCTGTTCTAAAAGAAGTTATAGTTTATTGACATAATCCAGACTTTGTACTCACAAAGTTCATCTAAATGAAGTACCGCTAATGGACTCTTTATTCTTTTATTTTTCAGTATAAACAGCTAAATAGTTTCAAGAATATCGGGTGGCACCTGTGGCTCAAAGGAGTAGGGCGCCAGCCCCATATACCAGAGGTGGCGGGTTTAAACCCAGTCTGGCCAAAAACAGCAAAAAAAAAAAAAAAAAGAATATCAAGAACTGATATGATAATCTTTATATTATGGTAACATTGATCTTTGGTACTTTAGCTTTCTTGTTCACAAAGCAAGCTCTCATTTCTAGAACATTTAGCTTAAGATTTTCCCAAAAGTGTTTTGGAATCTGTGGACCCTGTGTTTATGGTTTATATATGTGATGGCGGGACCCTTTTCAGATGAATTTGAATAGATTCAATGTATGAATTCTATCTGAAGATAATAGAAAGTCAGTCTTATTTTATGTTTAATAAAGGTGATTGTTTTTCAAAACAGTTTTCAAAGATAAAATGTTGTGGTGCACTCCACTAGGCCTTTATATTTTATAGTTATTATATGGTTATCTCCAGAGAGTTCAGAGTACCTTGCATTCGTAGCCTTTGTAAAGGTAGAAATGAGTTAAGATATTTTACCAGTTTTTTTGATTGGGAAACTCAAATTCAGATAAGGTACATGTTTTCTTAATGTCCTTCAGAAAGGACATTCATAGAATCAGAAGGAAGATTGTGATTTTACCTAAAGATTCTGTGTCTCAACTCAGAATTCTTTCAAGTCATGAATTATTTATTTGGTTGTCCCTTATGAGGGATTGGTTCCAGGACCCCTCCAAATACCAAAATCCAAGGATGCCCAGTTCCTTATATAAAATGGTATGATATTATATTTGCATATAACCTATGCATATGCATGTCTTCCTATATACTTAAATCATCTGTAGATTATTGATAATATATAATAAAATGTAAATTCTATATAAATAGTTGTTATGCCATATTGTTTAGGGAATGACAAAATCTGTACATGTTCAGTACAGAAGCAACCATATTTTTTTCTTGAATATTTTTAATCTGTAGGCAGTTAAATCCATTGTTACAGAGGACTGATTTTTTTTTTTTTTTTTTTTGTAGTTTTTGGCTGGGGCCAGGTTTGAACCCACCACCTCCAGTATATGGGGCTGGCACTCTACTCCTTGAGCCACAGGCACTGCCCAGAGGACTGACTTTATATACAGAGTGGACATAAAAGTTTGTGGCCCATGAACTTAATGTGAACCTTGTATATCTGTTGAAGGGGGGAGATGATGGTAGGGAGGCATATCTAGTGGTAGCTAAAATAATTTTCAGGCAAATAGAAAACTCTTGGTGGGATGTAGTAGATCATGCCTGTAATCCTAAGCACTCTGGGAGGCCAAGGCAGGAGGATTGCTTGAGATCAAGAGTTTGAGATAAGCCTAAGCAAGAGTGAGAGCCCATTTCTACAAAAAAATATGAAAATTAGTGGGGTGTGGTGTTATGTACCTGTAGTCCCAGCTACTTCGAGGCTGAGGCAGAAGGATTCCTTAATGCCAGGAGTTTCAGGTTGCAGGAGCCATGATGATACCACAGCATTCTATCCAGAGTGACAGAGCAAGATTCTTTCTCAAAAAATAAAAAAGAGAAAGAAATTTCAGGCAAAGAGAAAACTCTTGATTTAAGTATTTATTCTCCCATTAAATTGATATGTAATCAGCTTAACCTGGTTAAGCCAGGCTTAACAGTATTGCCTTTCTAGATAATGGTAGCATAAATTGTATTCTGGGCATTGAACCTAGAGTAGCCTTTTGTTTCTGGTTGACATTCTTCCAAGAAAGATACACTCTACTGCATCTGGCCAAAGTTTGACCTAAGGAAAAAGGTACGATAGATTCCATTTGAGAATAGTTTTTAAAAAATTAGATTTCATCATTCTGCAAAAAAAGGAAAGTTCGTTGCAAAAAGAGAAGCAGGATGGGAGGGAGGTATAGTACAGAAAGGAGGGAGAAGGTATCTAGCATTTGTGAACTCTAGCAGGTGATTTAAAGGCTTTTGTTTATTAAATAGTTAATCTGAAATCTTTGTGTAGTTTTATATGCCAAGTGTATAAACCTTAATATTTGTTAGGTGGTGTGTGATACACAAGGGAAAGTGTTGTTTTTTTTTTACAGTGGAGTTTTTATTGATTTGTAAGTTGTTAACTTGGTTTCTATTGCTGAAAAAATACACATCTGGCCAGGTGCAGTGGCTCATGCTTGTAATCCTAGCACTGTGGGAGACCAAGGTGGGTAGATTGTTTGAGCTCAGGAATTCCAGAGCAGCCTGAGCAAGAGCGAGGTCAAAATAGAAAAACTGGGCTTGGCACCCATAGCATAGTGGTTACTGCACCAGCCACATACACCAAGACTGGTGAGTTCGAACCCAGCTTGGGCCAGCTAAACAACAATGACAACTGCAACAAAAAATAGCCGGGCATTGTGGCGGGCACCTGTAGTCCCAGCTACTTGGGAGGCTGAGGCAAGAGAATTGCTTTTGCCCAGGAGTTTGAGGTTGCTGTGAGATGTGATGCCACAGTGCTATACAGAAGGTGACATAGTGAGGCTCTGTCTTTAAAAAAAAAAAAAAAACTAGCCAGGTGTTGTGGTGGGCACCTGCGGTCCAACTGCTTGGGAGGCTAAGGCAAGAGGATTGGTTGAGCCCAGGACTTTGAGATTACTGTGAGCTATGGTGCCATGGCACTCTATGCAAGGCAATAGAATGAGATTGTCTCAAAAAACAAAAAGAAAAAGAAAAATTACACACTTATTAGAAATCACTGTAATGGTAGTGGTATTAGATATCTAAAGATATGTAAAATATGTTTTATACTAATTCACTTTATATATCATTCTCTAAGGAGTTCTTGCTATTTGTAAGACTTCATTGCGCTTTTTCTCAATGAATAGGAGATGACTGTGGAGTAGTAATGGCTCTCTTAGAATAGAATAAATAATAGGCCTGAAGGGAAACTTTTCTTTATTTTCTTTAGCATCCTACAAACTTGGTATCTTTCTAAATAAAATTGAGGAAGCTTTAATCCAAACCAAAATAAAAGGGAACTTGGAACATTTTATACCTTCTTTTCCTTACTTAAATATAGATCTTTACCAGAAAGCTGTTTTCTAAACTATAAAAAAAGATTCGATTTGTCCCTTTTGAGTAGGAAAATAAGGACACAATAGAAATTTGATGTGTTCCTTTCTGCCTACTTTGCCATTCTGAAAATAATAATAGCTAGTATCTTAAACACAGACTCATTCCCCCAAAATCTATGACCAGTTATCTGACTCTTGCAACCTGAGGTTAAAATCGAATCTCTATTTGATTTTAAAAGGCCTATTTTTCTGCAATTTATGGGATATGCAGGTGGTAAGTAATTTATGTTTGTTCTATAGGTACGTTAAAAAAAAGTTTGACCTTTCTCTATGCAACATCTTTTATACCTCTAGGCAGCAGGAAAGGATAAATTCACAGAGGGAGGAGATAGAAAGACAACGGAAAATGTTAGCAAAGCGGAAACCTCCTGCCATGGGCCAGGCCCCTCCAGCAACCAATGAGCAGAAACAGCGGAAAAGCAAGACCAATGGAGCTGAAAATGAAACGTATGTTATATATTGATGTGAACTCTGTGACACCACACCCTGACCCCAGATGCAAATGTCTATTTGAGTGCCACTGGAAATGATGATTATTTCTGGAGCTTACTCAGGTTTAAGCTTTCTTTTTACTTGTATTAATTGCTCGGCTCAGTGTAAAAGCCACGTAAAATCAACTGATTTTCTTAGTCCTACTTGCTGTTTATTTATTTAGACAGTCTTACTCTGTTGCCAGGCTGGAGTGCAGTGGTGCAATCTCCACTCATGTAAAATCAACAGGTTTTCTTAGTGCTACTTGCTATTTATTTAGATAGTCTTACTCTGTTGCTAGGCAGGAGTGCAGTGATACAATCATAGTTCACTGCAGCCTCAAGCTCCTGCTCAAGCAATCCTGCATCAACGTCCTGTGTAGCTAAAGCTACAAGTGTGTGCCACCATGCTCAGCTCATTTTTTAACATTTTTGTACAGATGGGGTCTCCCTGTTGCTCAAACTAGTCTTGAACTTAAAAAGTAATCCTCCCCTGGGCGGCGCCTGTGGTTCAACGGAGTAGGGCCCCGGCCCCATGTGCTGGAGGTGGTGGGTTCAAACCCAGCTCCAGCCAAAAACTGAAGGGAAAAAAAAAAAAAAAAAGTGACCCTCCCTGGGCAGCACCTGTGGCTCAGTGGGTAGGGCGCCGGGCCCATATACCAGGGGTGGCAGGTTCAAACCCGGCCCCGGCCAAACTGCAACAAAAAGATAGCCAGGCGTTGTGGCGGGCACCTATAGTCCCAGCTACTTGAGGCTGAGACAAGAGAATCGCCTAAGTCCTGGAGTTGGAGGTTGCTGTGAGCTATGTGACACCACACCACTCTACTGAGGGCAATAAAGTGAGACTCTGTCTCTACAAGGAAAAAAAAAGTGATCCTCCCAAAGCACTAGAATTATAAGTGTGAGCCACTGCCCCTGCCTTAGTCCTGCTCTTTATTTAGGGAATTTCAAATGATGGGAGAAGTAATTTCACTTCATGACTTTTGGCCACTCTTTATAAATATGATGTTGTTGTATCAAAATGATATTATTTCTTATATGTGTCTTTAAGTTATAATATACTGGTATTGTCTTGTGAGGATTGGCTGGCTACTTCTTTTTAATTATTATTTTTTCTTTTTTGAGACAGGGTCTCATTCTGTTGCCGGGGCCAGAGTGCAGTGGCATCATTATAGCTCAGTATAGCATAAGACTCCTAGACTCAAGTGATCCTCCCATCTTAGCTTCCCAAGTAACTAGGACTATTGGTGTGAGCCACCATGCCTGGCTGATTTTTTAAAAGATTTTTTTGAAGATAGGGTCTTGCTATTTTGCTCAGGCTGGTCTTGGAACTCCTGGCTTCAATTGATCCTCCTGCCTTGACGTCCCACAGTGCTAGGTTTGTAGGCGTGAGCCACTGTGTCTCGCCCCTGGCTGATGTTTTAGATTGAATAATGCTCTTTACTGGTCAAAAGAAACTAGTAAACAATACAAATGTAGGAGTAAGCCAAAAATTTAAAAAATAGTTATAATTTTAGGAAAAGAATATTTTCCTGATCAGCCAAATCTTTACCTCACCAGAATTTTTTTCCTGTTTTAAAAACCTAAGGAAAACACCTGTGTCATAAATTACAATGCAATCATCTTTTTCTCTTGCCACTTAACAGTTACTAACACAGCTATCATGTGTAGGAAGGGTAGACTATCTAGAGAACAAATGTTCTCTATTCCTTTCTCCTTAATTGAAAGTAGATTTCACTTTTAAAGTTAACTTCAAATAAAAGGCATACTATTATATAACTTAATGATTAGTATGTCTTTTGCCTTTTTTATGTTTCAGATTAGTTCACAAAAACATATTAACTCATAATCCATTTGAAGTATAATACTTAAACCATTGTTAAAAGCCCATGACATCTGAGAAATGCACCTTCCTTTATTCCAGTGAGAAAGATGGTTTAACACTGTTCTTTACCCTATACATACCTGATGTGTGTTGGGTAGTCTTTTTCTTGGTATTTTTTTAGTAAGTCTATGTTAAATGCTTATTTTATGGTAGGCCCTGGTCTGGGAATACCGCACTAAAATATACAGCCCCAGCCTTAGGAGCTCCTACTTTATTTATGGGAGATGAACAGATGAATGAATTAATAATTACATTTTAGTATAACTCCAAATGTTGTAAAACTCAAATATATGTATTTCCTTTCAACAAGTCTAAATAGGAGCTCAGATTGAAAGATTCTCTAGACAAATCAGTCTGATCATTGTTTTTGTTTGTTTTTTTTTTCATGACTTCTCTGTTTATTTTGTGAAGGGACTTTCCCTCTAGTATTACTTGAAATTTACTTAATGCTAGCACACAAAACTTGGCTTAGGAGTGCTAAACAAGGCATAGGTTGTTTCTTTGCTACAGATCAATAATTAGAATTCAGCGTAGGTTAGTAGAGCGTCAATGAGTAGTTACTATCCAGAATCCTGTGTAGAATCTAACCTGGAAGACCTTCAGTCTAGTTTTTAGTCAGTATTTGGGATTTGGCTCTTCCCTTTAATCAAAAACTAAAAAGAGGCCTGTAGAGCCTTGGAGTAAATCGCATTGTCCTTTCCTGGAATTGAACCTGTTTCAGGCAGAGAGAATTCTTAGCTGTGATTTTTCATTTCTCCATTTTTTATTGATATGAAATGGAGTAATAGGTACAGGTATGAGCATTTCTCTTTAAATAGGCATGCTGTGATTTCAGATAATTTACTGAAATCTCTACCATTATTTTTCAGGTTAACATTAGCAGAATACCATGAACAAGAAGAAATTTTCAAACTCAGATTAGGTCATCTTAAAAAGGTAAGTATAATAAGAAAATATGTCTGCAGAAAGGTGATTTCTAATTTAATTTGCATTTGTTGTTGAAGCTATTTGGCAAATGTAAGAGTAGTTTCACATAGCTGCAGAAATCTTGAGTAACTATTCTCACTGTCATATCTTGTAGTGTAATGGTAGAACTTATCTTTCTGTTGAAGTCAACTCTAACAACCCAGTGAGAATATTTTTTCCCCCAATGATGTGATGATAGATAATACTGTATACATTCTAAGCTTCCCAAGTGCTTATTCTTAGAGTAAAAATTAAATGTGCACCAAGAACAGATGGCTCTGAGACTGATGTTAAAAGACTGTTGTGACATTTTAAATCCCATAGCAGCTCTTCTTTCTTGCCTAAACTAGCAAAAAAGAAGTTCTTGTACCAAACCAACCATATTCAAACACAAAGGCATTTAACATAGAATTTTTTATTGATTATGATCTCTGAGCTGTCTTAGATGTAGATTACCTCAGCTTTTAAATTTAGCAGCCCATACATTATTGGTACATATTGTTTATGGTGATGGTGGTCAGTGAAGATTTACTACTAAATTGCTATTGGGTGTGTGTGTGTGTTTTATTTCACATATTGGTTTTCATATCTCTTTCCCACTGGATTCTCAGATCTCATTAAGTAAGTAGAATTTAAGGAACCAAGTATAATCATACTTAAAAAAGAAAACCTGATTTTTTGTAAAAAAGTTTGCATATGTATATTTATATGCACAAGACATTTCTAAAAACTTACATAAGTGGTTCCATCCAGAGACTTGGGGATGGAGAGGAGGGAGGAGGGAGGAGGAAGGTAGAGAACTTTTACTTTTTCCCACTATACTCTTACGTATGGTTTGGATTTTATTGCTTTATAATTAAAATTCTAGTTCTTAGGCCTGGCGAGGTGGCTCACACCTGTAATCCTAACACTCTGGGAGGCCAAGGCAGGTGGATTGCTTGAGCTCACAAGTTGGAGACCAGCCTGAACAAGAGCAAGACCCCGTCCCTACTAAAAATAGAAAAACTAGCCTGGTTTTGTCGCAGGTGCCTGTAGTCCCAGCTGCTTGGGAGACTGAGGCAAGAGGATCACTTGAGCCCAAGAATTTGAGGTTGCTGTGAGCTGTGATGATACCATGGCATTTTACTGAGGGTGACAGAGTGAGACCTTATCTAAAAAAAAAAGTAAAAGTAAAAATATAATTCTATTTCTTAAAATCAATCTTTTAAAGTAAAGCCCATTTAACTTTTCACAGAGAATTCTGTTGTTTTTGAAATGAGACTCTGAAAAGGTAAAGTTCTCTATAATTCTGAATTATTTCTTCAGGAGGAAGCAGAGATCCAGGCAGAGCTGGAAAGACTAGAAAGGGTTAGAAATCTACATATCAGGGAATTAAAAAGGATACATAATGAAGATAATTCACAGTAAGTAACTTGGGTGTTTGGTGAGTTGGAGATTACTAAGTGCTTACTTACATTAATTAAATGATCTACAATGCTAAAATGATGTTTTCATTTAATATAAATTTGATAAATGATTCCACAGGTAGGGTGTAATACAGTTTAACAAAATTATGATTTATTTTGGTTTGAATATATTAAATTTATATATTAAATATATTTGTATGCATACAGCATTGTTATGCAAGTTTACAATATAACTTTGTAATCTTAAATGATTATACTGCATATTCACATTTATGATACATACTATGGAAAGAATATTGGGATGAACTGACATTCAGTTTCTGAATGACCTTTAAGGACCATTCATGTGTTGACATTCTAAGTACAACCCTTAAGGTTAGCACATTAATTATAGATTAACATCCACCTTTGTTTATAAGCCATTTAAGGGACTGAAACTGGAAAAAGTAGTTTGAAATGAGAAGGCTTTTTTATAAGTAAACTGTTCCTTCCCACATTTTTCTGACCATGAAGCATTTTTTTCATATAGCCACAGCTTGTGTATTGTTGTTTGGCTAGTGTCCCCATGGTTCTTTCTGTCAAATGACACATAATGGCAGTTCCCACTCTCTGTATATCAGGCATAATGCTAAGTCCCCTTTCATACTCTTCCTTTAATCCTCAGGATAACTCAGTCATCTTCAATACATGGATCAGAAAATAAGCTTGGAGAAATTAAGTTAACTTGAGCAGGGACCCTTAACTAATGTGATCAAACAAATTGCCAAACTTGGATCTTTCTGATCCAAATCACCATAATGCATCTCTCCCCATAGGCATGCTGCTTTCTTAAGATCAAAATAATTTTAGAATTAATAATTGGATTATTTAAGATCAGGAACTAGGTAAAACAAAAATATTTTAAAATTTATTTTTAGTTAGGTGCAATGGCTCATACCTAGAGTCCCAGCTCCTTGGGAGGCTGAGGCAGGAGTATTGCTTGAGCCTAGGAGTTTGAGGCTGCAGTAAGCTATCATTGTGCCACTGTACTCTAGCCTAAGTAACAAGGCCAGATCCTGTCTCTGAAAAAAATATGTGAATTTTTTTTTTTTTTTTTTTTTTTTTGCTAGAATTTGTCATTTCTTTGTCGTATCATTAGGAAACAACACAAAGTGAAATCTTATTTGAGGAACACAATTATATCATAGACAGTCTGTCTTAAAGAGAAAATATTGAATGCACATAGAATGCATAACTCACTTTTATATATAATCAATCCATTTTTAAGGCAATATAAAATGTCCTACAATTTTACTATATGTAGTTTTGAAATTGTGGGAATGTGTGGCAATTGAATGGTTTGGGGAAGCCAGATAGCACAGTGTGAAAATCCCTAATCTGGTTTGGGGAAACCAGATAGCACAGTGTGAAAATTCCGGTGCCTGTGGCTCAGTGGGTAGGGCGCCAGCCCCATATACCAAGAGTGGCAGGTTCGAACCCGGCCCCAGCCAACTAAAACAGCAATGACAACTGCATTGTGGTGAGCGCCAGTAGTCCCAGCTACTCAGGAGGCTGAAGCAAGAGAATCGCTTGAGCCCAAGAGTTGGAGGTTGCTATAAACTGTGACGCCATGGCACTCTACTGAGGGCGACATAGTGAGACTCTGTCTTGGCAAAAAGAGAAAATCCCTAATTTAGTCTAATTTGCCCCCATTTTATAGCAGGGCAGAAGGGGAAGGAAATCAAGAAAGTTCACAGGTCCAATGAAGCCACACTGAGACTAGCACTGTATCCTGGGGCTCTACAGCTATTGCTGTTCATTGTAATTACGCTGCCTCTTTGAACTATGTAACTTTATACTCACAGTTTGCTGTTACTAGTTGTCAAACAGCCACCAGCAGCTATGTTGTAGTGTGTTAAGTATTCTGGGAATTATACAAATGTGGCAGACTGAGTCTTTGATCTCAGGATATTACATATTCTCTGTTTCTACAGATTTAAAGATCATCCAACGCTAAATGACAGATATTTGTTGTTACATCTTTTGGGTAGAGGAGGTTTCAGTGAAGTTTATAAGGTAGGTAAAAGGAACTGAGAACAAAAACTGAGGGTTAAATTATTGACTATTAACCAACTTGGAGAACATTTAGAATGGTGATGATAATGGGTTGATATCTATTGGTTGAAATTCAAAAACTTTAAGAACCCAGGCTCAGTGCCTGTATGTAGCTCAGTAAATAGGGCTCCAGCCACGTACACCAAAGCTGGTGGGTTTGAGCCTGGACCTGCTAAACAACAATGACAACTGCAGCCAAAAAATAGCCAGGTGTCGTGGCGGGCGCCTGTAGTCCCAGCTCCTTGGGAGGCTGAGGCAAGAGAATCGCTTAAGCCTGAGAGTTTCAGGTTGCTGTGGGCTGTGATGCCACAGCACTCTACCCAGGGTGACAGCTTGAGACTCTCTCAAAAAAAAAAAAAAAAAAAAAAAAAATCTTTAAGAACTTATATTTTTGGGAAAACAGCTTCCAATAGACCTAAGTGACTAAGCATCATGCAATATTTTACCATGTTTTCAAGTTTCAAAAATAAATAGAGATGTAAGAAACAAAAAATAGCTAATTTCTGGGTGGTAGAATTACAGTGATTTTTATTCTGGTTCTGTGCTTTCTGCTTCATTCACATTTGCTATGTGTTTGACTATGTGTTTATTCTCATGCACATACGTACACACAGAGACATATGCACACACATATGTTATTTTATTTTGACAAACTAGATATGTGTCAAAGTTATTCTGTTTTTTTGTTTTTTTTTTTTTTCAAGCAGACCTGGGCTGGGTCCAAACCCACCAGCCCCTGTGCACAGGGACACTGCTCTAACCACTGAGCTATGGGCACCCTGTCAAAGTTATTCTTATTTGAAAACCTATTTTTTGTTTCAAGAAAATTGTCATCTAATAGCGTTTACTACACCGGCATTCTGAAACAGTGTCTTGCCTTAGAGCGCTTCACTTATGTCTGCAGAATACAGACTTTTGTGCCTCTAGGTTAATCTTTACCAAATGAGTAATTTATCCTATTTTAAATAAAGCTACTGATTCATAATATGTTAACCAATCACTGCCTGCTTCTGCTTTAATTTATCTACATGTTTTTGGCACCTGCTATTAAATGCAGAACTGTTTGGTGGCTCAAACCCATAATCCTAGTACTTTGGGAAGCTGAGGTGGGAAAATTGCTCGAGGTCAGGAGTTTGAGACCAGACTGAGTAAGACCCCCATCTCTACTAAAAATAGAAAAATTTGGGAGGCGCCTGTGGCTCAAGGGAGTAGGGCACCAGCCCCATATACTGGATGTGGCAGGTTCAAACCCAGCCCTGGCCAAAAACTGCAAAAAGAAAGAAAGAAAAATTAGCCTCGCATTGTGGCTGGCACCTGTAGTCACAGCTACTCAGGAGGCTAAAGCAGGAGGATTGCTTGAACCTAGGAGATTGAGGTTGCTGTGAGCTAGGCTGACACCATGGCACTCTTTTAACCTGGGCAAAAGAGTGAAGCACTGTCTCCAAAAAATGAACACAAAATTGGTTAAGCTTCACTGTACAGCTCTGGGACTTCCCTGTTTCAAAGGTGTAGCCATCACTGTTGTGATTTATACTATGCCCATGTGATTTTATACATAGGAGATTTTTTTTTTGAGTAAAATAATTTTCATTTCAGATTAAAACAGTAAAAATCTAGTTCTGTTGCTTTCCTTTTTAATTTTAATTTTTGTGGGGATTTTGTTTTTTTTTTGGGGGGGGGGGGCTTGAGACAGAGTCTCACTTTGTCGCCCTCAGTAAAGGTCACAACAACCTCAAACTCTTGTGCTCAAGTGATCCTCTTGCCTCAGCCTCCCAAGTAGCTGGGACTACAGGCGCCCACCACAATGCCCGGCTATTTTTAAATGTAGGGTCTTGCTGTTGCTCAGGCTGGTCTCAAAACTCCTGAGCTCAGGCACTCTACCTGCCTTGTCCTCCCAAAGTGCTAGGATTACAGTCATGAGCCACCTTGCTGGCTCATTTTTGTGTTTTTTTTTTTAATATATGTGTAAAATTTACCTTTCTAATCATTCTGTGTACAATTCATTGGCATTACGTACATTCACCGTGTTGTGCAACTGTTATCACCATCTATTTCCAGAACTGTATTATGATTTTTAGTGTCCTGCTAGTTTTGATTTTTCCAGTATTTCATCCACATATATATATATGTGTGTGTATATATATATATATATATATATATATATTTATTTATTTTCATTTCATCAGTGAGAGTGGTTATAGTTATCTTTTGTTTGTCAAGCTTTGATATCACAGTTTTCTTAGCTCCTTTGAGTCAGTTTTCCTATGCTCTGGAACCCTTTGCATTACTTTGGAATTGTTGGCTTCTTGGAAGTTTATAGAGCTGACTCATAAAAGGCACCTGAGTAGGTGTCCATTTGTGGAAAACCTTTAACTACTTTTTCAATTCCCCTACATATTGATCTATTCAGATTTTCTCCCCCACCTTTTTAAAAATTTATCTCCCTTCTTCCCCCCCCTTTTTTTTTTGCTAGAGCTGGGTTTGAACCCCCCACCTTCAGCATATGGGGCCGACGCCCTACTCCTTTGAGCAACAGGAGCTGTCCCTTTCTCCCCTTTCTTAAGTCAATTTTGATAATTTAATTTTTCTAGAAAATACTCTGTGTTACCTAGATTAAAAATATATATATTATCCATACCTTAGTTATTTCTCTTTTCTTGTGAGGCACTTATTTTTGTGTCTCTTGATTGATAGTTGAGAGATTAGTCAGTGTTTTTAATTTTTTTCCTAAGAATCAACTTTATACTTTATTGATCAAATTTATTGTTTAGTTTGTTTTCTGTTTCATTAATTTGTCTTCATTCCTTCCTTCATTCTGCTGTGCTTTTTTTTTTTTTTTTTGAGACACAGTCTCACTTTGTTGCCCTAGGTAGAGTGCCATGACATCAAGATCACAACAACCTTAAACTCTTGGGCTCAGGCGATTCTCTTGCCTCAGCCTCCTGAGTAGCTGGTACTACAGGTGCCCACCACAATGACCAGCTATTTTTTAGAGACGGGGTCTCGCTCTTGCTAAGGCTGGTCTCAAACCTGTCAGCTCAGGCAGTCTGCCAGCCTTGGCCTTCCAGAGTGCTGGGATTAGAGGCGTGAGCCACCATGCCTGGCCTGCTGGGTTCATTTTTATTTATTTTCATTCTTAAGTCATATGCTTATTTTATTTTCTTTGTAATTTTTTTATTGTGGTTAAAAAATAAGATAACATAAAATTTATCATCCCAGCCACTTTTAAGTATGTGTTTAGTAGAGCTAAGTATATTCATGTTGTTGTGAAAAAAAGATCTCCAGCACATTTTATTCTTATAAAACTGAAACCCTGTAGCCCTTAACGCAACTCCCTTTTTCCCTCTCCCCCAGCCCTTGGTAACCACCATTCTACATTCTATTTTTATGAATTTGACTACTTTCAGATACCTAATATAAGTGAATCATATAGCATTTATTTTTATGTGGCAAACTTATTTGACTTAGCATAACGTCCTCGAGGTTTACTCATGTTACAGCATGTGACAGGATTGCCTTCCTTTTTACAGTTGAGGAGTATTCTGTTGGATGTATCACATTTTGTTTATCCATTCCTCCCTTGATAGACACTTGTTTTGCTTCTGCCTCAGCAAATAGTGCTGCTTAGAACTTGGATATACAAATACCACGTCAAGACCCTGCTGAATATACCCAGATGTGGGACTGTTCCTTTTTAAAAATCATCCATGTTGGTTCTTGATGCTTCCCAGTTACTTTTAGTGATTTCATTATCCTATTTTTCCCTAATGTATTTCTTTAAACATCTTGATATTTCTAAAATCTTGGTTCTTATAGTGATATGTACGTTTAATATAATTATTCTTCTGCTACTCTTTACTCAGTCAATGGTGGGTCACAGTGTCTTGGATTCCGAAGTACAGTGTGGCAGTTGGAGAGAGTGACACTTGGAATAGCATTAGTGCTTTTATAAATTGGATTGTATTTAATCTCATTTTTTAATGGCCTAAAGTGGTTTTCTATTCTAAAACCATGGTGTGTGCATGTTCACAGGTGAACATCATGTAAGAAAAATAGAATTCAAAAGTTTCCATTTGTGTAAACTAAGTTACTATATATGAAATGAGGGATTTTTATACTTTGAAACATATTGGTTTTAACTGAGTATAGATGAGAAGTTTCTCTATTTTGTAAGCAAAATATCTGTAGAGCATGACCACCACAGTATATGGACCACAGTGTCCTGTGCTTGCTGACTTCATCTATTTGAGCACTTGTAGAAACTGGCAGGTGGCGTGTCATGGTTTTGGAACTGAATTCATACACTTTTTATCTGAACTTTACAAACTAAGAAAAACTCATCATTCTATAAGAGCTCTTCAGTAACTATATTTTTTAAATTTTCAGGGTTTTTTTGTTTGTTTTGCCAGTCTATTCTTTGGTTTTATAATGAATTTAATCTCTTTTAAGACAGTAAATTCTTTTCTATAGGTGAAATCTATATACATTATATTATACATTAAAATCTACATTAAAATATTATTTTATCAATTTGTTCTCTATACTCAACTTCCTGAAAAAAACCATCTGTTATCTTTTCTCCCCCACACGCTGCCTAACTTATTCAGTGTGCAACAGGGATCTTTGGGGAAGGTCTCTGGATAGCACTGGGGAAGTGACTTGGTGTGACTAACTTCAGACTTAGTTGAGATTAAAAACTGCTTTTCATTTGCTTAGCATAGAGGGATGGGACTAGAGGCAGGGTGGGATTTTTTTATTTTTGCTTTTCATTTTAATAAACACAATAAACCAAATTACTGTGTTATTTAGTTAACAGTCATACCAAAGAAGTATATCCAAAGGTGTTATTTTCTCCAGAAGGTAGGTAGTGTATATCCTTGGGATTTCAAAAATGGCAGAACTTAAAACATGTAAAGTCCCAGTGTCAGCTGAGGAATGGGAGACATCCTAAGGGAGAAAAATCCCAAATGGGAATAAATGGTGTCCAGAAAGGGAAGTGCTAGGAAATGACTGTTACGGCAGTGTTGTCTTTCTGTTTGTGGTGTGTGGTTGGCTTTATGTTTTAAACCCCTTGGTGCCAGTGTGTCTGGAGACTTCTAAATTATCTAATCACAAGTTTCAAGAAGATGATTGCAACACTGTAAGAAGTATGTGATGTGTTGTCATTTGCTGCTGTTTCTATTTAATAATGCAGTTGAACTTCATGTTATCTGTTAAGTAGAAGCTTCAAGTCAATTGCCTGTGATTCTTGTTAGCATTTATCCAGAATATAATTAATGTATTCTGTTTCTTTATAGGCATTTGATCTAACAGAACAAAGATATGTAGCTGTGAAAATTCACCAGTTAAATAAAAACTGGAGAGATGAGAAAAAGGAGAATTACCACAAGTAAGTGATACTAGAGTGTCTGATTTTTCATAATTTAATGATAACCTATATTTGAGCATTGTGCTAAGAGTTTCAGATGCATTGCTGGGTTTTGTTTTATTTAATCCTTATAACTCCCCTAGGAGAACGAACGTATTCTCAATGTTAAATGATGCCTATAGAATTTGAGTAACTCTCAAGAAGTGGCTGAGCTGGTATTGAAGTCCATCCAGACATCCTTTAATCTAAAGCCTGTGCTCTTAACTTCCCCTTTCATTGTGAGAATAGGTACAATAAGCAAGTAAAACTTAGATAATGGGGAAACCACTGTTACTTGTCCTTGGAATTCAGACCCAGTGGTGCTTTTTCTGCTACTGAGGTCATTTCCTGTGGAGGAGACTGGGAGGCACCTGCTATGCCTGGGTGGTTCCTATCTGACATGTTCAGTCCACCAGTCAATGCTGCGCTCTCCTCCCGTCACAGTCTGCCCAGCTCAGAGTTCTCAGTCTTCAGTGTCCTACTTTGTGTGCTTGCCTGTCTTCAGAATGCCACAGTGGCAGCCTTCTTCTGTGTAGAGAGGGTGGTTTCTTCAGAATGGTTATTACATGCACAGCTGTGAATTGCCTTGTTCCACTAATGTTAGGTTTTGCCTGTATTCTCCCTGAGTGTCAGAACATTGGAGTTCGTGGCTCATTTGCTTTGGAGGCTACACAGACTTAATTTACTATTAGATTCCCCATTGGACTTAGTTCTGTTTTCCTTGGTGGTACTGTATTGAATTAGACAGTTCCTGTCCCTGAAAGGAAGAGTCAAGCCCTTTTTGATATAAACAAAAACCTCCTTTCTCTAAAGGTAATCTTGTTTTTTTTCTTACAGATAATATAGTAGACTTTGAAGTAGCCTTTTAGTTGGCTTTTAACCTGGACCGAGGCTACTCTTGCTCTATGCCCATTGTTCATTAGGAGCCTAGGAACTCCATTTCAGACACATGGCCAGTGGCATTTAGCACTGGAGAAGAGATAGTTCCTGTGGCAATAAGAGAAAAAGGGCTTTGCAGAGGTAGGAAAGGGAGTGACCTGTGGCATCCTGCATATGTATCTTAGGTGACAGGCAGCTGTGGTCCAGATGCTCCTGATGAACTGTTACATTATTATAAGAACATTCCAGTCACTTGACGTGTAGGGATGAATGGTATGCAGTAGTGAATGCCAGGAGCGCTTCAGAAAAGGAAACCACATGTTGCTCTGACTGGTTATAAATGAGCAGTGTCCCTGTGGTATTTAGACTGTAAGAGTGCCTATGGGCATCGGAGCAGTTTGTGCCCTCTAGAGACCAGCCTTTGTCAACCTTGAGACCATAGTTCCTGTGCTAAGGTTTATATACATCCTGCCTAGCCTTCTGAAACAGGGAGGAGTCGAAGTACCTCCTTGAGCAAGCAGTTTGAGTTGTAGTGGATACAGATTGGGTGTCTTTCTCTACCAGACATAGAGCAAGTGAAGGTCTTTGCCAGTCCAGCTCTAGCCTGGCAGAGGGGAGCCTTGGTGCCTGAGCCATCTGGACATAGATCACGTCCCACTGAGGGGATATATATTGGCGGAGGGTATGCAAAGCTCTTGTGATCTCTTCTGCTGCTGGGGAAAAGTTTTAAGTACCTCTACTTTTCTTTGGAAGCATTTGACTTCTAAGTGATATGAAATCATACTGGTGAATTTTAGGCTACAGATAATGGTGAGTTGGCAAAATGTCATTAACTCCTTTGAACTTACAGGAGGCTTACATCAAACACATAACAGATTTTTATGAGTGCTTTAAACATTCAGTATTAAACTAAAAAGTAGTGCATTTTGGGGTTATAACGTGAAATATGAAAATGTTATAACCCTGTGAGGTTTCAGTGAGATATTTTAATTGATTTTTTATTCAGTCCCATCTGGAATCAAGACATTTATTTGGGTAAAAAACAAGGAAAAACTGACAAAACAGTAGTTCTATTGAATTTTGAGTTTTATCAACAACTTTTCTCTCCTTCTTCCCCCACAAACAAAAACTAATTGTAGGGTGGCACCCCTAGCTCAGCGGGTAGGGTGTTGGCCTCATACACCGAGGCTGGCTGGTTCGAGCCTGGCCCAGGCCTGCTAAACAACAATGACAACTGCAACAAAAAAAATACCCAGGTGTTGTGGCAGGTGCCTGTAGTCCCAGCTACTTGGGAGGCTGAGGCACAAGAATCACTTGAGCCCAAGAGTTTGAGGTTTCTGTGAGCTATGACACTACAGCACTCTACCCAGAGCGATAGTTTGAGATTCTGTCTCAAAAAAAAAAAAAAAAAAAAAACTGATTGCATTACTTTTGCATTCTGAAAACATTCATATGTATTGACTATATTTCTTTAACTGCCCCAAATAACATATTGAAAATTCTATAGTGGGAAGAATTTTATAAAGCTATCTAGAGAAATAACATCTAAATTAGTATACTATTGTGTGATGCTCACGTTTTAATTTTCTAAGATAAAAGCAAGCATTTTGGAAGTCTAAATACACATCTGCTTATAAATATATATCAAAGAAAGTAAAAGACACTTTAGACACTTCCTGTTTCTTATTAACATCTCTAATTACAGTGCATTAATGCTAAACTGAATGCAGCTCAGCCACTGCCTTGCTAATGAAGTGACATAGGTGTGCTTAGAGCTGGATACAGTGTTAAGGGAACACTTTCAGGGACACTCTGCAAATTCACTTAATTGGCAAGGACTTTATGTGACGCTTTGACTCTTAATTTTTGCCCCTCTTAGTTTCCTCTGATTCTGTACCTTGACAGAGAAATTGGTCTCTGCTCAAAAAAACACAAAATCAAGAAGTCCACGTAAAACAAAACAGTAGAGACTTTTAGGTTTATAGCATTTTAGGGTGAGAAATGACTTGAACTGTTTAGTCCACATGGAGACTAAACTTCTCAACTTTATGAAAAACAGAGCAACTTTCTGTTACCAAGTTTGATATTACATCTTGATGATACGGAGCTCCTTTTGGTGGAATGGCTGGATGAAGGCTATATTGTCTGCAAGAAGTGTGTTTCCTTTTTCTTTTTTTTAACTAAAAGAACCATAAACTAACAGTACTTTTTTCTTTTTTAATTTCAGATTAATAATGAGGGTGCAGTCAATTAGGTTACATTGTTTAAGTTTGTTGGGTGGAGTCCAAGTTGTAGTCCAGGAGGCACACTTCTAAACTTCAAGTCTAGTGATAACGAAACAGAAGTTTAGAGTAGTGGGAGCCAGGTGTTTGGGTGACCAGTGTAGTGTGTTTTCTAACATTGGTCTGCCTCAATCTTGGCAAGTCTTTTCACAAAAACATAAAGATGATTACATGAGCATCAGAAGAAGTAAAAGTGGCAGCTTGAAAAATAAGCCAAATCAAACACTTTTCATTGGGGGAAAAACCATGTGCAATTATTTTTAGGTTCCTGTGTCTCTTAATTTTTCTTCAGCTCTTGAGTACTTCTGTGTATTTTTGATATCCTAGAGTATACTAGTTTCAAAAAACATCACTTTTTTTAAAAGTTTTATTTTGCTGTAGTATGGGAAGTTCTCTAACTTTTGCCTTATAACAAAACATTCTAATTCAAATGGTGCTGGATTATTTAAAATATAATAATTTCTAGTTATTATCTTTGTGAATATGAAATAAATACTTCTAAAATTATCGTTAACTATATTATGTAAATATATCCTATCATTCTTTTAAAATTCAGTGTATGAACATGTCAGAATAGGTAGTATATTTTTGTTCCTAATCTTTGTAAATGATTTTAAACTAGAAAATTATTTAAAAACAAGGTAATTAACTGATGACTCCATACTGAATCTCAGAGTCAAAGCATTCTATAATAGACGTACTCTTAATTGACAATGTGAATATTACTTTCTTTGCATTAGTATTATCATTATTGTTTAATATTTTGATGTAGCAATTGTCTGATTCCTTTTCTGGATGTATTTATGTTCGTTCATTCTTTACGAGGTTTTTGTTTCTAGTCCTTATCTTAAACATTGTTATTGATATTAAATTTTAAGCCTTTTTAATTTTGTGAAGGCAAAAAATTGGAAACCTAATAAACATATGTATATGTAAAAATAAAAAAAAAACCAAGATTATAATACATACACAATAATATGTTGCTTAATGATGGGGATATGTCCTAAGAAATATGTTATAAGACAATCTTATTATTGTGTGAGCAACATAGGGTATGCTTAGACAAACCTAGATAGTGTCTTTTGCATACCTAGGCTATGTGGTATGGATTGTGTCTAGGCTATCAACCTATACAGCATGTTACTGTACTAAATGCTATAGCACTGAAAACAGTGGTAAGTATTTGCTTGTCTGTGTATTTAAACAAAAAAGGTACAGTAAAAATAGTATAAAAGTAAATATTTTTAACTTTTTTACTTTCATATTAACATTTAACTTAAAACACAAACACATTGTATACCTGCATGAAAATGTTTTCTCACTTTATATTTTTATTCTATGAGTATAAATTTTTTACTTATATATTTTATTTATCTTTTTTTAATGTATTTATTTTTTAAGCTTTTGTGTTAAGAATCAAAGGCATACACGTTAGGCTAGACCTATGCGGGATCAGGACTGTCACTATCACTGCCTTTCACCTCTACATTTTATCCCACTGGAAGGTCTTCAGGGGCAGTAACACAAAGGTGGTCTTCTTCTGTAATACCTCTTGAAGGAGCTGTAGGGCTCCTTTACAGTTAACCTTTTTTAAAATAAGTAGAAGCAGTACACTAATGATAAAAAGTATAGTATAGTACGATAAGTCCTCATGTCATATCATTGATGGTTTTTTCGAAACTGCAACTTGAGTTAAACAGTGTATAATGAAACCAATTTTACCATAGGCTAATTGATGTAAACAAGAGTTAAGTTCCTATAACACATTTTCCTACATCATATTTCGGGTCATAAAATATCATAAAACCTCTAAATAAAAACCAAACCCCCCCCCTTTTTTCGGGAGACAGTCTTGCTATGTTGCCTCTGGTAGAGCACGGTGGCGTTTAGGTCACAGCAGCCTCAAACTTTTGGGTTCAAGTGATCCTCTTGCCTCAGCCTCCCAAGTAGCTGGGACTACAGGCACCT
>CAUYPK010059791.1:0-10782 GCA_963574355.1 Loris lydekkerianus
TGATTGGTGGGATTACACCTACGGTGCATCTTACAAGGGTACATGTGAAACTTAGCAAATGTAGAATATAAATGTCTTAACACAATAACTAAGAAAATGCCAGGAAGGCTATGTTAACCAGTGTGATGAAAATGTGTCAAATGGTCTATAAAACCAGTGAACAGTATCCCATGATTGCATTAATGTACATAGCTATGATTTAATAAAAAAAATAAAAAAGAGATATAGAACAAAAAAAAAGAATGGAAGAAAAAATATCCAATATACTCAGCCCTATTATAGAACCAATTTATAGCCTTCAGATGAAAGCTATAACCCAACTATAGCCCAAGAGGAGGAAGGGGGGGGAAGGGGAGGGGGCAGGACAGGTGGAGGGAGGGTAATTGTGGAAACACACCTACGGTGCATTTTACAAGGGTACATGTTAAATTTACTAAGTGTCAAGTATAAGTGTTTGAACATAATAACTAAGAAAATGCGGCGAAGGCTATGTTAACCAGTTCGATGAAAATATTTCAAATGGTACAGAAAACCAGCACATTGTACCCCATGATTGCATTAATGTAGGCAGCTATGATTTAATTAAAAAAAAAAGAAATACATAAAAGTTTGATTCAATAACTCATAGAAATTGAGAGAGGTTAGCTTAAAACTCAGGACCTCTGGTTTCTCTCCCCAAAAGCAGAAAATCTGACAACGCTGGGTTATGCAGTACATGTGCACAGATCTAACACCTCTTTTCCAGAATTCTTAATTCTTCATATTTCTGATTTACAAAGGAAATAAATGCCTCACTGGATATCAGTAATACCTTCAACAGGATCTGGGGCAGCATCTTTTAATTAAACATGCCAGTCATTTCAAGTTGAAAATAAGAACATTTGGCTTGGCACCCATAGCACAGTGGTTATAGCACCAGCCACATACAGCAAGGCGTGTTCAAGGCATGTTCAAACCCAGCCTGGGCCAGCTAAACAACAACTGCAACAAAAATAGCCAGGTATTGAGGTGGGAGCCTGTAGTCCCAGCTACTTGGGAGGCTGAGGCAAGAGAATCACTTAAGCCCAAGAGTTTGAGGTTGCTAGTGAACTGTGATGCCACAGCACTCTACTGAGGGTGACATAGTGAGACTCTATCTCAAATAAATAAGAACATTCATCTTGCCAGGTGCATTGTCTCACACTTGTAATCCTAGCACTCTGGAAGGCTGAGGCAGGTGGGTTGCTTGAGATCAGGAGTTCGAAACCAGCCTGAGCAATAGCAAGCTCCTGTCTCTACTAAAAAAAATAGAAAAAATTAGCCAGGCATTGTAGCAGGTGCCTGTAGTCCCAGGTACTCTGGAGGTTAAAGCAAGAGGCTCATCTGAGCCCAAGAGTTTGAGGTTGCTGTGAGCTATGATTGATGCTATGGCACTCTACTGAGGGTGACAGAATGAAACTTTATCTCAAAAAAAAAAAAAAAAAAAAAAGGAAAGAAAAGAACATTTATCTTGAGTGGAATAAACGAAGTTATAAATGAGTTCAGGTGAGGCTTTACCACCACGTGTCTGCTGAAAATGTACCAAAAACATTTTGGTTTTTGGTTTTCAAAGCTTTTGGAATTTGGAATTGCAAATAAAGAGAGCCATACCTGAAGAGATTGCAACATCTGCTCCTTCTAAGGAAGGTATATGCTTCCCAAATCCACTTACTCCCCATAGACAACCCCTGGCCATTTCCTCTTTGTTCCCATGGGGCATGGTGGTGCAGGGGCAGGCCCACCATACATTTAAATGCACTTGTTTCCACTTAAATATGCTGAAGTCTGCTCAGCTGCCCTCTACTTGTAGCATTCCCTGTCCTTAAAGACAGGAAAGAAAACAGGCCTGAGCTCTTTACAGAGCAAACAAACCTTTCCCTTTTGCTAGTTGAGCTTGCCTGGTCAATCCCACCAGGACTCCCCAACATCCTCCTCAGTGCAACAGGCCAGTTCCACATGCTAATAAAAGCCGACTGTTTCAAAGCCTGCTGGCAAATCTTGTTAAAGTAATCCCCCTTCCTGAACCCAGATTATTACAGCCACCTTTATGGTAGAATAAAAATTAATTTTCTCAGCTATAATAAGAACGATAAGAATGAATCACTTGGGACCAAATAAAGATTACAATTAGCTCCAACAGAATAAGTCTGAATTTAACGTAGGCCAGCAATTTATTTGCTCCTATTTTCTCTTTGGTGATTGTATGAACGAGGCTGCCAGGGTTAGACTCCCTTGCCAGCTGGGCCATTGTTGATACGGCTACAGTGAGGACTCCAGCAAGAAGGTAGGACTCTCAGGAAATACCCCAAAGGCTGATGGCTTAGCGCAGGACTCAGAGACATATGGGAGATTCTAGGGAAGGCAGGCCAGTCCTGGTAAGAAATAGTGAATTATGCTGCCCCAAGACCGATGGCTCCCTGTCCAATCCCTGTGGATTCTTCTGTGTGATTATTAGACCACTCAGCATCCCTCCCTCTCCTGGTAATTGTGCCTGTTTTCCTTTGGGAACCACCTTCTTTCTCTTGCCATGTCTCAGGCAGCACTGACCCCACTCTCATTTTCAGGAATGAATACCTGACTAAGGCCTGGCCAGAGACCCAGTGCAGGCCAGCAATAATGAGATATAGGGCACTTGTTTGAATTATTTGGTAAGAATTCCCCATCACCTCTGGGCTTTGCAAAGATGTCATCTTATCCCCAAATGGATACATATTATTAAGCCAATCCTGAGAGCAAATACAAGACAAGGATTGATACTAGGTCCTGGTGATGCTATTTGATCCCCTGGATCAAGCCATACCTGAAGTTATAGCCTTCTGCTTTTCAACTATTTTGGTCAATACATTCCCACTTTCCCTGCTTAATATTTTCTCTCTCTTGAAACTAATCACTTCTCAGGATTTCATAAACAAATGATTCCTTCACTAAACTAGGCCCAAGGGCTGGCTCACATTGGTAATCCTAGCACTCTGGGAGGCTGAGGCAGATAGATTGCCTGAGCTCAGGAGTTCAAGGCCAGCCTCAGCAAGAGCAAGACCCTGTCTCTAAAAAATAGCTGAATGTTGTGGTAGGTGCCTGTAGTCTCAGCTACTTGGGAGGGTGAGGCAAGAGGATTGCTTAAGCCCAAGAGTTTGAGGTTGCTGTGAGCTATGACGCTACGGCACTCTACTGAGGGCAATAAAGTGAGACTCTAGTCTCAAAAAATAAAAATAAATAAAAAATAAATAAATTGGTCCTGGTATGATAATAAAGGAGGTTTATGATTTTATAAAGGGTTGGGAAAACAAGATTTCACTTTCTAGGACCCAATATCCCAGATCTAGTTCACAGTCAAATGAGAAAGAAAGGTGGAGACACATCGAGTGTAGCTGCCCCATCAAGACGGTGGGTGCCCTCTCAGGCTAGCTAGTCAGGAAGCTCAATTTCTCATAGGACTAGGAGCTTTTCTCGGCAGCAGCAGGAAGAGTGGCCCCTGGCCTCAGTTTCTCCATGCCCAGAAATCTCCAGGTGTAGGTTACTGGCTCCCAAGACAATGTCCATAAATCCAAACAGACTGATACCAAACAGCCTGAGGGTTTCCCCCCTAATGAGGTTGCTTCCTCTCATTTGCTTGATGGAAACAGAGGTGAGCCAAGGTGCTGTGCCTCCATGCAGTGAGCCAGGGTGCTGTGCCTGCGTGCAGTGAGCCAGGGTGCTGTGCCTTCCTGAGGAGTGGGGAGGGGGAGTCTCAGGCCACCGTTGGCCTTGGGATCTGGGATGGGGTCAGGGTTAGTATGTGGCCACATGCAGGACAGCAGTGTGTGTGGCCAGAAAAGAAAAAAAGGTATCCAGCCAGCATGGTTCAAAATCAACCAGTCCTCATGGGATTTGAACATGAGGTGGCAGCCTACGTCAGGCTGTGATCTCATTCTCCCTCTTTCTTCCCCCCATCTACCAACCCCTACCACCGTGAGGATAAGATTGCTCACAACAGTCATCAGCAGTACCTACAGTGTTGCACACTCACTATGCCCCAGCTCAACCTGATCACATTACACACACCATCACTCGACAAATCCTTGCTCCAGTGCTATGAGCTATAGACACAGGAACTAAATTCTCCCCCATTTTGGTTGAGAAAACTGACATTCAGAGAGGACACAGATCTTATCTGAGGTCACCAGGATAAAACCAGAACCTAAACCACCTCTAGCTACTGTTCTTACCTCTGTGCCACCCTGCCCACCTAAAACCAAGGCTTCTGTGACAGCCTCTGGGGACAACCAGGGAATTCCAGAGGGTCAAAGCCATAAGGGAAGGCCCAAGTTATCCAGTCCAGTAATTGCCAGACTTACTTTTTTTCTGAGCTAGGAGAACTTTTATTCAAACAAAATATTTTTAAATTTATCATGTGATATTTATGAATCACAAAGGGTGTTTGCTATGCAATGAATATATGCATGGACTAACCATCTAACCTGAGAAATAAGTCACTGCAAATACAGTGGAGGTTTCTTGTGTTCCTTCCCAACCCAGACATCACCCCTTTCGTCTGGGGGTCATTGTGTACATTTTTTTTTTTAACTTTTATTACAGCATACAATGTCTACTTCTGCTATTATATGTTGTATCATTTCTAGGCTTTTAAACTTTACATAAGTAGTATTATGTTCTACAATCCTACAACTGGCATTTTCCACTGGAGATTGTACAGTATTTGTGAAAGTCACATTTATTGACACATGTTGCTGTAACCCTCTCACTTTACTACCATTTGAGATTCCATTATATGGAAATACCATATGGATACATTCTCCTGCTGGGTCTCTAAACTAGTTCCAAGTTTCAGTGATTATATGCAATGTTTTAAGAAACAATTCTCATACATACCTCTTTGTTTACATTTGCATTTCTACACACCTAGGACTGGTATTTCTGAATTGTTTAGGGGAAAAGAAACCCATATAGGGAAGGCCACAGAGGAGAGCCACGGAGAGCCCCGCGGATAAAGCAGTGGGGTGGGTCTGGTGCCCCTCTGCTGCACCACATCCACCCCCTTTCCTGGTACCCCTAGAATGAGAAGAGTTCAGCAGGAACCCCAGCAGGGGAGGTGATTTGCTTGTGGCTTCCCACCTGGGAAATGGCAGGACCAGGATCCAAACCCAAAGTTCTGCTTCCAGCCTAAAAAAAAAAAAAAGGCAAGGACAGAGGCTGGAAGAGAACACGCCTACTTCTCAGACCCGCCCACCTGGCAAACCCAAAAGATGCCTGTTGTTATCATGAGGTGTTTTGCACTTCAGCTATGAATGGGGCTATAGAAGCTTGGAGCCTCCTTTTATGTAAACACTCTTGCAGCGATAGAAAGCACCAGATGAATGTAAATAGCAGTGTCTAATGTGTACAGAGGCCCAGTCTGTGCCAGGGCTGTTCCAATCTCTTTGCACGAGCTCACCCACCTTCATCCCCCTGACAAGCATCAGTACCATGATCAGCTCCATTTGATGAGGAAACTGAGACACAGAGAGGTTAAGTCACTTGCCCAAGGCAGTGGGTGGAAGGATTTGCATGACGAGGGGGTCTGTCCTGAGCTGGAACATTGGCACTACCCTTCCAGGAGGAGCCTAACCTGCTGCTTCTACTAAACACCCCCCCCCCCCCAAACTCCCTGCACAGGTCACCAGCCTCTCACAACCACACCAGGAACAAGATATCTGGGGGTTGAGGGGATGGGCAGGCCTGGCCAGAGGGTCTGGCTGAGGAAGAGGAGAGGTGTTCATTTATTGAGGGGAGGGCTTGGGCAAATCTCATAACAGACACATAACCTTGCCTTGCTCCTAACCCTCCTGTGGTTCCCATCTTACTCAGGGGAAAAGCCAAGTCTTCATATAGACTGACATATGACCCATGCTCTGGCCCATCACAGCTCTGTCCTCATATCCCTATGCTCTCCCCCTTGCTCATTCTGCTTCTGCCACTTCCGCTCATGTCCAACACACATCCAGCACCTTACTGCCTCAGGACCTCTTTTGTTGCTATTGCAGTTGTTGTTGTTTAGCTGGCCCGGGCTGGGTTCAAACTTGCCAGCCTCAGTGCATGTGGCCAGCGCCGTAACCACTGTGCTACAGGCACCAAGCCTGCCTCAGGACCTTTGCACTACCTGTATCCTCTCCAGGAATGAGCCAGCCCAAGCCTTTATACAGCTGGTCCCTTCATCACTCAGATCTCAGGTAAAATGTCACCACCTCAGAGCGGCCTTCTTTGACCATCCTCTAGAAAACTGCCTCACAGAAGCCAGGTAAAAGGTACCCAGCACCTCTCTGTACTCCTTCTGTGACTTTTCTCTACATTTAAAATTGGCTCAAAATAAAAAAGGTTTTCAAAAGAAAAGAAAAGAGCCTCTTACTGGGGTGTATGGTGGAAAAATAAAGTCGGGATGACTGGCACAGAGGCAGAAAGAGAGTGGAAAGATAGCATTTAGGACCTGGGCAGGGGCAGGCCATGTCACGTGGACTCCCAGGCAGGAATCTGGGTCTTGTTCTTACAGGGAACTTGAGTAAGGGAGTTATGGAGAACAGTTGTAGTTACCTACAGAACTGTTAGCAGAGGGAGAATCAGATTTATTCTGTGTGTCCCCAGAAGCCAGGAAGGAATGGATGGCAGGGCAGATTTGGATGTGCAGAGAAAGATCTACACAGATTTCACAGCCCAAAGACAGAGTAGAAGGATGAGCCCCTTGACCCTGGGCTCAGGAATTCAGAGCAAAGGAAGTCTTCATTGGACATGGCATTCAGGGCATTCAGCATCTATGACAAACTCTGATATTCAAAGATGAGAATTCGAATAAAATTCTAATGATGGCAACTGTGTCCCCAGAAAAGCCACCCAGGCAAAAAGGTGACACTGACCTTCCATTTCAGCAATATCCAGGGCATAACTGCCCAAGGACCCCTCCGTGGCATCCCAAGTGTCCCCATCATCACCACCGTTGGAACATCGTAAGTCCCCAGTGCTGCTGCAGGGCAGACCCCATGGGCTGCCAACAGCTGGTCCATGGGCTTCATCCAATAAGTGACACACAGTCTTGTCCACGGAGAGACAGCTGCCTCAGAAAGTTTTAGGTCAGTTCCAAGTGTTCAACGTTGGAATAGTTTACATTTTAAACAAGAATCCAGATTCCTGACTTCTCTTGAAAAATTAGAACTGACAGCCCTGAGCTGGCATTCCCACATGGTGGCAACAAGCTAAGTAGTGACAGCTACCTTTAGATGGGGCATAGGGTTCCCTGTTCACTCTGGTCCCCGTCACCCGTGGATAATTAACGTCAGGCTCAAATCCCAACACCAGTGCTTTCTACTTGTGTGACCAGGGGGTAATTTTGTTCATCTTTCTGTGCCTTGGTTTCCTATCCGTATATTAAGGATCATGGTACCTGCATCATGGCTGTCATGAGGATTAAATTATATAAGATATACTGCAGCAGCTGGCAAATACTAACAGTGTTAACAATTTCTGTTATTACGCCCCCCCCCCCGACCTAGGCAGACCATCCATCAGTTGCACTTCCTGCCTCGCTGTTTTCCTAATCCTAACCTACCTCCTCCCAGCAGGGTTAGCTGCCTGGTTGAGTTTGCAACCGCTTGAGGACCCTCCTGGAGCCTGTCCAAAAGACTCATGAGAGAAGAACACAGAACAGGGAACCAAATAAACCCAACCAGGAAACCAGCCCCAGCCCCACCTGCAGGTGCAGACAGGCTGGGGGCCGCCAAGTTCCCTCTCCAGTCCCAAGTCTCCCATTTCTAGTAGCATCTGCAGACCTCCCGGGCAGCAAGGCAAACCAGAGTGCCTTTGCACAAAGACAACATTTCTCGGTTAATTTTGATTCTAATATCTGAAAGAACAGACAGGGCAACCTAGATAGTCATTACACTGAAGAAAGAAATGTCTCATCCCAACTCCTGACCCCTCAGACTTTGCTGAAAAATGACAACAGCCTCAGGCAACTTCACTAATTTGGGCTGGAAGAAAAGATCTTTGTGCCTCCCTCACAAGGGTTCATGACCTCTCCACTGTTCCCAGCTTAGAGAATTTGCCCAGCTCAAGCCTTGCTGGCTGTGTCTCTTGCAGCAGAAAGTGGCTGGGACCCTCTTGAGCTTGTATGCCAGGCAAGATGTCCGCAGAGGAGTCCAGTGTCACCTCCCAGCCTTGCCCTCAGTATCAACTGTCCCCTTTTCCTCACCCTTAGCACACAGGTAGATTGGCTTCCAAACCAAGCTCTGAGCAGGAAGAAAAGTCAAGGCCTTGGGCAGCCCCTGTGGCTCAAAGGAGCAGGGCCCCAGCCCCATATGCCAGAGGTGGCGGGTTCAAACCCAGCCCTGGCCAAAAACTGCAAAAAAGAAAAGGCCTCCCATCTGCTGTCCAGAAGTGATAGCAAACTTCAGCAAAACCTCCAATTACCATGGAAGAGACATCGCTGCTGATTTTTGTCAAAATATGCATGTTCCCAGAAAGCCAGACCGCATTGACGTTTTCAGACGCCCACATGGGAAGTCAAGGCTGGTTCGCAAATGACTGGAGACTGTGACATGGCAAACTGGACCTGGAATTGTGGTGAGTTTTCAAAGAAAGAGGATATACTTGAATCCACTGAGTTCTCTGGACACAAGTAGACATGAGCTCGAACACTGCCCAGGCAGGTGTCAGATGAAGTGAAGAGAGAGACAAAAAAAAAAAAAAAAAAAAGATGAACTGATCCCAGGGGATAATAATTCCATACAACTGGGATTTATTGAAAGCCCACTAAGGGCCAGGAGAGAGAGATGCAAAGAGATGTTCTGGCACATAGGATCAACCAGCGATGTGTGGCTGTCTGAGAACTGTACAAAAATGCATGAGCTCCCAGTCAAAAATTATTAAGAATTTCAAGGGCATTCTACAACGTTGGGGGCCCTTCTGAGTAAGCACCCTCTGTGACTGCACAGGTCCCACCTCCATGAAGCTGGTCTGGGAGAGGCAACGGTGAAAAACAATCATCAGGCGAAATCAACAGAAAAACTCTGGCAATATGAATAGTCAGAGTAGATCAACTCTGGGGCAGACATAGCACAAGATCCCATGCACAAACAAATAGCTGACATGTCAGAAATCGAATTCAGAATCTGGATAGCAAATAAGATCGAATTAGAATTCCAAGCAGTAACCCAAAAGATAGCTCAAAAATTCAAAAAATTCAAAGGCCAAATGACCAAAGATTTTGACACATTGAGACAAGAAGTGGCAGCCCTCAAAGAGCTGAGAAACACAGTAGAATCCCTCAGTAACATAGCCTTCCTGGCATTTTCTTAGTTACTGTGCTAAGACTTTTACATTCCACATTTACTAAGTTTCATATATGCCCTTGTAAGATGCACTCTGAGTGATCTGTTTTTGCCCTCCATTTCTCTTCCTCTTTGAGAGTTTGGGAGCATTCGAAAGCTTTGTCTTCAATGTCAGAAATCCAGGGAGCAACCAGAATAAAGTTTTTCTCACATTTAAGAAAAAGCTTTCGAATGCTCCCAAACTCTCAAAGAGTAAGAGAAATGGAGGGCAAAAACAGACCACTCTCTCACAGAGCTCTGGGATAATTCAAAGAAAACCAATATTCATCTTAAAGGGATCCCCGAAAGTGACAAAGTGCCTTCACAAGGCACAGACTCTCTTCTCCATGAGATTATGAAGGAGAACTTTCCAGACATGCCAAGAGATTCTGAAATTCAGATAGCAGACAGTTTCAGAACTCCAGCACGACTCAACCCAAACAAGACATTCCCCAGACACATTATAATCAATTTCACTAAAGTTAATATGAAGAAGAAAATTCTGAAAGCTGCCAGATGAAAGAAAACCATCACCTACAAGGGGAAGAATATTAGAATAACTGCAGATCTCTCTGCTAAAACCTTTCAATCTAGAAGAGGATGGTCATCAACTTTTAATCTCCTAAAACAAAATTTCAACCCAGGATCCTGTACCCAGATAAACTGAGTTTCATTTATGACGGAGAAATTAAATACTTCAATGACATTCACATGTTGAAGAAATTTGCCATAACCAAAGCAGATCTTCAGGATATTCTCAGACCTATCCTCCATAAAGACCAGCATAATCCTCCACCACAAGAGTAAACCCACCCAGAAAATTTTGATCAAATTCCAACTTCCACAGTCTCAAAAGGATTAAAAATGTCCACCGGACTCTCGAAAGGCTTATCAATATTCTCAATTACTGTGAATGGTTTAAATTGTCCTCTAAAGAGGCACAGGTTGGCTGATTAGAAACAAAAACTCAAGCCAGATATCTGCTGCATCCAAGAATGGCATCTTACATTAAAAGACAAATATAGACTCAAGGTGAAGGGATGGTCATCTATACTCCAGGCAAATGGAAAGTAGAAAAAAGCAGGCATTGTAGTCCTATTCGCAGATGCAATAGGCTTTAAACCAACTGAAATAAGGAAGAATAAGGATGGACACTTCATATTTGTTAAAGGTAATACTCAAAATGATGAGATTTCAATTATTAATATTTATGCACCCAACCAAAATGCACCTCAATTTATAAGAGAAAATCTAACAGACATGAGCAACTTCATTTCCTCCAGTCCCACTGCAGTTGGAGATCTTCACACCCCTTTAGCAGTGCTGGATAGACGCTCCAAAAAGAAGGTAAGCAAAGAAATTTTACATTTAAACTTAACCATTCAACATCTGGACTTAACAGACATCTACAGAACATTTCATCCCAACAAAA
>CAUYPK010059794.1:0-11031 GCA_963574355.1 Loris lydekkerianus
TATCACCATTACTATTCAACATAGTGCTGTAAGTTCTAGCCAATACAATCAGCCAAGAGAAGGAAATAAAGGGCATCCAAATGGGGGCAGAGGATGTGAAACTCTCTCTCTTTCCTGATGATATGATCTTAGAGAATCCCAAAGACTCAACCACAAGACTCCTAGAAGTGATCAAAAAATACAGTAATGTCTCAGGATATAAAATCAGTGTTCACAAATGAGTAGCCTTTGTATAAGCCAATTTATTTATTTATTTGCAGTTTTTAGCCGGGGCTGGGCTTGAACCCTCCACCTCCAGCATATGGGGCCGGCGCCCTACTCCTTGGAGCTACAGGCACCACCCGAGGTTATGTATTTTTAACCTTAAATTTTCATGAGCTTTTTCAAATTACTTTTACTACTGTCTTAATGTCCCCATACAGTGAGAAAGCTGAGTTTTTTCTTAAATTCCTCTTTATAAATTGTCTAATAGCATAGTTGGAACTACCTGTTTTCCCAGGAACTATATTTATGCATTAAATTTTTATGGTTGTACTCTACTAGACAATTACAATTTCCTTTTGAATTGTAATAGGAATTTTTGGATAGATGGAAATCAACACAAGTCCTCTTAAGCTCATCTCATATGCGTATGTATACTTCTTTTGGGCTGTTAATAGTATTGTAATGCTATAAAATGTATTTGTAGAAATATAAGTAATGCTCATCAATCTCTTTAATAGTTTCCCATATGAGGAAGCTTAACTCTTATTCAACATTACTTTTTATTCAAGTACCTCAACAGGAATTCAATTTGACTAACATTATGGAAATTGAGAACATGTATTTTTCAGCCCTACTTGAACACCATCTGATCCCCTAATAAATACTCTATCATCTGTTCAACTAATATGGAGGCCTCCTAAGCAAGGGGGATTTGTCTCAGTCACTGTTCCATTATTCACAATGAATAGCACCATCTGAAATGCTTTTTTTATTCAATTAGCAAAATTCCTTATAACTCATTAAAATTAGGACATGAGAAAGTATGATTTATATCTGAAGCATAGTTGTTTCTTAGCCTCTAAAAGCTGTGTAGAAACTAGGGAAAAGGAACTATAAGGTTGATTTTTCACTTTCCTTCTAAGATAATAGTGTATAATTTTAAATGTAGTCTTTAACTTTATAGTGTATTTGAGCTCAACAATTACATGATACCAATTTTGAATTACAGATAAAAATGTAAAAACTCAAAATTATTTTATACTTTATGATGTTTTTCCAACTATAAAGATCATACATGCTCATGGTAAGAAAATAATCATTGTAAGAAAATACTTTATAGTAAAGAAAATATAAATGAAGCAGGAAGACTTGTCACTTAGAATGACAGTACCCAGAAGCAACCGCTGTTAGCATATTGGCATAGTTCATTGCTTAGATAAGCTCTTAGAATGTAGAATACAAGTTATTTAAAAGTAGAGAGAGTACTTGCCAAATATGTACCTGGAACCATTTTAAAACAAATGATGACTTATGTTGGAGGAAAAAGTAAAGCATGAATGGCAAGGATAGGGCTATACTTAAGTGAATGTGTGAATAATGTTAAAAAAAGAAAAAAATCTAGTTTAGCAGGTCCGGGCCGGGTTCAAATCCACCAGCCCTGGTGCTCTAACCATTTAGCTAAAGGTGCCCAGCCTAAAAAAAATCTAAAATGATAGGCCAAGATGTCAGATTTTGTCTTTGGCTCAATAATGATATCTTAACAGTTCCCTGAGAAAACGAAATCTCACCAAAATCAATGCTGTACTAAAATGAAAGATTCTACGTTAGAACAAATAGTTCAAAGCAATGAAACAAAATACTAATATACTGAGGCATAGATTCCAGTGGAAATGATGATCTTTATTACATAAAATCATGCAATATGTTGATGTAGGGAAAGGCAAAAATAAATGTTTCAAAGAGAAGTTATAAACAGATGAAGTATTATGAAACATAGAAGTTATAAATTTATATGAACATTTTTCCAGTGCTTGATTTGAAAAATTAAAAAAAAATCTTTTTAATAAATAAATTATAGACAAGTTCCAGTTTTAAAATTGGTTTCAAACAACATCTTCTCAAACATCCTTACTTGACAGATGATGAAATTGAAACACCAAGACCTTACAGTCTTTGTGCAGAAATCATGGTCCAGAAATGAGGAGGAGTCTGGAAAAATCCACCTTGTGCAGAGCATGGGCTTCTCCCTTCCAAAGTCCAAACCTCACCTGGCAACAGTGCTCACACACGGGAGTATGTTACTCCTCTTCCATTATTTGTTCATACTGATCCATTCCTTTATTCCTTAGATTAAAAAAATATTTTATAACTTTCACTAATGCATTTCTAAGACCCAAGCACCATTATAAGAATGCTATGCATATTTTAAAATCAAACCTCTCCAAAACATTAAGGTGCAAGTACTAGTACCATTCTGATTTTTAAGTAAAAACACAGAGAAGGTCGGCCACTAGTAAATGACAGAGCTGGAGGGTGGACCAGATACTTCTAGCACTTGCATTTTAATTAACAACCTTAAAGAACAAATTTTGTTTTGACTTTGATAAAAATAAATAACTGTTAGGGGACTTGGGGGAGTACCAAGTCTAATTTCTTAGATGCATATTCAAGTAAATCAGTGTGTTTTTAAAATTGTCCAGAATTTTATGTTTCATAGTCGGAGCTGAAATCCAAAGTGGCAGCAATTGGGATGATCCTCACCAGCCACTGCTGTCACAGGCAGTGAATCCTTCACCTCCTCCTCCTCACCTGCACTTAACAGTCGTAGGGACATGCTCAGCCTTCACATGGCACCTCCACATTTTAGATTTAACAAGAATGTCAAAATTTCACATGTTCATGTTTTGGGCCCTGCGTCTTCATTTAAAAACTTGCAATGTATTTTATTTGAAAATATTATACAGTTCTTCTAGTTATCTTTCCTACACTAAGAGAGTCTTAGGAAGTTTTCTTTTGTTTGGAATATATAGTAATACTTTGAATAAATAACTTCCTAAATTTTTATTTGAAACATTTTCATTTTTATTAAAAATATATTATTTTTCCTTTTAGGGATTCTATTTCAAACAAAAAATAGTATCCACTTTTTCTAATTTGCCATCTTCTTAGAGTATATATATTTTATTATGATGATGATGATGATTATTATTATTATGGAATCATTGAGGGCACAAAGAACCAGGTTGCACTGCTTGCATTTGTTAGATAAAGTCCCTCTTATAATTGTGTTGCATCAAGATTTATTTTCACATTTCTTTATCAATATTACTTCCCTATTTTGTACTTTTTCTGATAAATATTCTACCATATTAACCTTGAGTCAATGCCTTCTTCATCATCATATTAATTATTCCAACTTCCTCTGAGCACCATGCATTTAGACGCATTCTTCATATTTGCCTTTTGATGACTGGGATGTATTTTCACATTATTATTTGAAATATTAGCATCAACCATTTTATCATTTTCTCTTCATTGTTACATTTAGATATTAGGAATGTTTTTGTCATAACTGTGAACCTCATTTAGATATTCGTAATTCTTTTTCCATAAAGCAGAAAATTTATACTTTCTATGTCTAATATGTTTACCCACTTCCTATGCTAGTTAATAATATCCATATAATTTATTTGACCTTTTACTCAACTTTGCATAATTTTCTCTTAAATCTAGCTCTTAGCTTTCAGGAACAATTACTTACCTGTGGTGTACACGAGTTCCTCTTCTGCTTGGCTGATTGTCCAGTAAATAATGGTTAGCTAAATCCACTGATTTTTATAGAGCTTCCACTATGTCACAGGCAGGCCTTTGGTAATCATGTAGAGTTAAGGTGGATGCAAAAATTATTAGTGATAGTCACCAAGAGCTTGCTATCTAATGAAAGATATGGGGAAGTAAATAATATAAAACAACATGAGAGTGATTCCAATGAAGTGCAGTATGTCCAAGGAACTGTTGTCATGTGGAAGTTGAGAAAGGTCTTCCACATGGAGCAACCATTGACATGAGTGTTGAAAATAAATTAGAAGGAAAAATGGGATTAGGCACAAAGGCAGTAAGAGAATAGCATGTATGAAAGAATGAAAGATTGTAATTAAATTTGGGAGCTGGAAGGAGATTACAATGGCTAGAATGGGAGTAGAGTATTACTACCCTTGTCACACATGAGGTCAACCTTGTGGGTCGTCAGGGCCCTTCTTCACTCTTAACCCCACATACGTCTATTGATGACGTGCACTTGGGGATGGAAAAGATCTGCCCAGGGTCTTTTACCCTCAGTGGAATATATAACTTTGTGACCTCTAAACTCTAGGGTTTAGAGGCAGACAGCCTTAGGTTGAGTCAAGGCTTTGCAACCTATGCCAATTTATTTAACTTTTTATGAATTCAGTCCTTTTTCAGAAAATCCAGAAAATAATACTTGTATCTCAGGTTAATTGTGAAGATTACATGTGATTATGTATATAAATATCTCCAGACAGTATTTGAGATAATAAAAGCTCTCTATATATTAGTTTTTACTTTTACCCCAAGCCCAAACCAATTTCTTTAGGGGCTTATCTACCAATAGCCTGAGCCCTATTTTGTGGGTTTAACTGCAGAGAGTCCTTTTTTATTATTTTAACATATCCTACTGAATAAATGGGGGTATCCAAAACCTGTTTCTGCCTCAAAGGGGAGTAGACTCAGTTTCCATAATTTTTATTTAACTTGAGGAAAGGTTATGCTGATAAATAATACTTCTGAGAAAGTGAAAAGAAATGAAAAGTATCTCTTCAAAAGCTGCTTTACTTAGAAGCAGATAGTTTCAAAATCATTTTATCCAGTAACATGAAAATATGAAACTAAAAACTATACCATATCTCTAACTTATTTACATATATACAGCACTGAGATTTCTTGTTTAATTTATAAGTTAAAATAAAATCCTCAGGTAAGGCATCCCTGACATTCTATGCAAATATTCCTAAACATGTCAGGTTGAAACATTGATTAATATTTAAAATATGTGATATACTAGTGCACATTGTTTTTAAAGCATGCCAAAGGGTGCCTGTTGTCAAAGTTCAAGTCCTGCCTATTACATTACTATAAAGAATTTGAAGATAGTTAAAGGGAAAAAAAATAAAAACCTAAATGTCATCTGTCTTCTTCAAACCCATTTTAGACTGAAGAGAATTGTTACTACCTATTGAAAAGGATTCCTCCCTTTGCACTATAAAGAGTCATTTTCTCTGGCAGCAACAGTTAACCCAACCACACATAAACCACCCCTGGGAATTCTTTGTAAAAGCCATTCTTCTTAGATAATTCAGTGAGAAACAAGAACCTATAAGGATGCTCACTAACACATCAACTACCATTTCTATGCAAATTAGCACTCCTAACTACAACATCAATTTAATGTCAAATAGAGTATAATCTTATGCAGTGGTAAAAATTAATTCCTTAGACATTTTCTCTAGAGGTTTGGGCCATATGTTGTTTTTAACAGCGCTGAAAATTTTGCATTTTCGATTCTATCCTACAATTCCTGTGATAAATTGGCTGTCCTATGCATGGATGTCTCTGTGGGCTGGGAAACAGTGTAGTACAGTTATCCAGGTTCTCTGATGTCTGACTAGCCGGTTGTTCTCCCAACATCAGCAATAACTAGCACAGCATCTTATTTTCTTCAGCTAAAACAGCAGGCCTCAGGCTCTTTCCTTGCACTCCCTGTCAGCCTTCCTCACTTTAATTTTATTCCTAGCACTGATGAGCTACACAATGTTGCCTGTCTCTGCCCCATTGGACTGCGAGTCCTTGGACAGAAGGATCATCACAGCCTCCTCAGCCTTGTCGTACATTTTTGGTTGGCTAATATTTGTTCAAAGAATAAATGGGCTAATCTGTACAATTAGGATAATATTATTACTTGCCTAATAGAGTTAGTATTATGTGTTAATATATGCAGAGCACTAAGAATAGCACTTGGCATATAGGAACATTCGATAGTTGTTAGTTATCATTCATATGAGTATTCCCAAGAAGTTTGTTCATAAAATCTTGGGTATTCATTTAGATCACATCCATATTTAAAGTTCCTTTCCTTTTAGGCAATGAATTGATTATAGTTTCTCTTTCATTTGCTAAGCTAGAAGTCATCATTAGTTTCCTGACAGTAATTTCAGGCTGACTTTGATCTGTCAAGAGGAGAAAAGGTAAGATGTTAGATTCACTTGCTGGGATAAGATAGTCACTTACTGAGGATATGAAAGAAACTCAAGTCCAGTGTCAAGGGCATGAGGGCATGGAGTTTAAAGTAAAGGGTAATATTCTTTGTTAATTTTTTTCATGCTTTTATTATTAATTTAATCCTTCATTTATGGTAGTAAAAATTAACCAGAACAAAACAATTCTATCATTACTTAAACACAGGAAATTCTAATTTGCAGACTCTTTTTCTTGTTTTATCCAAGGGTAGGAGCATCTAACCTTCAGATATTACAGAAGGCTGCACCTTCATTCTCTGTCTTTCTAGGATTTTGTTCATGAAGTCCTTGTCCTGGTCAGCTGCTGAGTCACTCTACAGGTTCTGGCGACCTGGCATTCTGGTGTCTTCTCTGCTGAGCCCCTGAAATGGTTGGGTTTCCCCATACAGGCATGCTCCTTTCTCTTACCTCTCTGAACTTTCTCCCTTTTACTTGACTGAAGATGTATAGAAATGCTACTAATGTGTGTACAGTGCTTTCTTAACCTGAGGCATTGCTGAATTTATCAATTCTTAGAGTCTTTTGATAGACTCTTTGGGATTTTCTAGGTACAAGATCATAAAAGTGATAGTTTGACCTCCTCTGTCCGATCTTGATAGCCTGTCTTTCTTTCTCTTTCCTGATTGCTCTGGATAGGACTTACAGAAAGCCAGGCCTCTTAAACTGAACAGTCAGCCAAGTTGTAAAGGCAAAGGAAAAGCTCTTAAAAGAGTAAGACCACTATTACAGTGAACACACAATGATAAGAAAGTGAAAAGTTTTAGTGGTCCTAGATAGAAGACCAAGTCAGCTACAACATTGCCTTAAGCCAAAGCCTAATCTAGAGCAAGAGCCCAACTCTCTTCAGTTCTCTGAAAGAAAAGAAAGGTGAGGAAGCTGTAGAAAAAGCTCCAAGCTAAAAGAGACTGTTTCATCACAGTTAAGGAAAGAAGCTGTCTTTATAACATTAAAATTCAAGATGGACTCCGGAGTTCAAGACTTGCCTGGGCAAGAGTGAGACCCTATCTTACTTAAGGTAGAAAAATTAGCTGGGCACAGGGGTACACTGCTTCAGGAGGCCGAGGCAGGAGCATCATTTGAGCTCAGGAGTTTGAGGTTGTAGTGAGCTATGATGGCACCACTGCACTCTGGCTGGGACCACGCAGCAAGACTCTGTCTCAGGGAAAAAAAAAAAAAAAAGTGCAAGGTGAAACAGCAAATGCTGGTGTTGCAGCAAGTTATCAAGAAGATCTAGGTAACGTTATTTCAACGTGGATGAAAAAGCCTTATATGGGAAGAAGATGCATCTACGCCTTCATATCTAGAAAGAAGTGAATAATGCTTGGAGTCAAAGACTCAAAGGACAGTTTAACTGTCTTGGTGGTGACAAATGCAGCTGGGGACTTTTAGAAGAAGTCATTTACCACTCCAAGAATGCTAGGGCTCTCAAGAATTGTGCTAAATCTCTACGTAACAAATGCAAACATTGTAACCTAATTCTTTGTACCCTCAAATTAACCTGAAACAATAACAATAGATAAATGAACAAATAAATAATAAAAAGAATTATGCTAAGTCTACTCTACCTATGCTTTTATAAATGGAGCAACAAAACCTGGAGGGCAGCGCATCCACTCATACCATGGTTTACTGAATATTTAAATTCACTATTTAGAACTATTTTTCCGACTAAAAGATAACTTTCAAAATATTGTTGCTCGTTGAGAATGCACCTGGTCACCTAAGAGCTGTAATGGAGATGTACAAGATGAATGTTTTTATGTCTTTTTCTGGACATTGTGGACCAAGGAGTCATTTTATTTCAAGTATTATTATTTAAAAAATACATTTGTGATTCATAGATGAGGACGAAATATCAGTGTTAACATGAGTTTGGAAGAAGTTGGTTACAACCTTCAGCGGATCAGGTTACTGCAGCTGTGATGGAAATAACAAGAGAAGTCTGATTAGAAGTTGAGCCTGGAGAAGTGACTGAGATACCATAAACTCTAAACTTGTGATGCAACTAGAATGCGTGAGAAGTTGCTTCCTGCGGAGGAGCAATGAAAGTGGTGTTTTGAGATGGAATCTACTCCTGTTAAAGATGCTGCAAACATCGTTGAAATGACAGCAAAGGGTTTAAAATTTTGCATAAACTGAGTAGGGGAAGCCATGGTAGGATGTGTAAGGATTGAGTGAAATTTTGAAAGGCGTTCTGCTGTGGCTAAGATGCTATGGGAAAACCTTTTGTGAAGGAAGACTCAGTTAATTAGGCACACTTCAGTGTTGTCTTATTTTAAGAAATTTCTATAGCTACCCCAGTATTTAGCAACCATCACCGTGATTGATCTGTAGCCATTAAGGCAAAATCCACCACCAACAAAAAGATTTCAACTTGCTAACGTCTGAGATCATCATTAGCATTTTGTAGTAGTAAGGTGTTTTTTAAATTAAGGTAGGTTTTTTTTTTTTCATACAAAATCTGTTACAAACTTAATAGACTACAGTATAGTCTGTTAAGTATAAACATAAATTTTTATATGCACCAGGAAATCAGTAGATTTGTGTGACTCCCTTGATTGCAATGTTTACTTGATTGTGTTAGTCTGAGAAGGAGCCCTCACTATCTCCATGGTACGCCTCCAGTATAAAGACTTATATGAAATATCTCTTTTCAGTTTCTTAAAAATATGTATATGCATGCTTAAGGCAAAGACTAGAATATTAATTTACCTAAAAGTTGGCTGCAGTTATCTCTAGGAGGCAGAATTATAGGTGGTTTTATTGTCTTTTTTTTTCCTTTATGTGTTTTATATATAATGAATTATATATAATGAATATTCATTACTACTTAAAAATTCATAAATTTGATTTTGAAGAATACAATTGCTGTTATCCTCTCATCCAATAAAAATGATAAATAATTTTTGATGATGTTCATTTTTGTCTGATTGGAAAAGTATATTCATGGCTTGTCAAAAGTCTGGTGTATATTGAAAAGAATGAAGCAGAAAGTTTTTTAAAATAAATTTTAGCAATTCAGAAATAATCATTGATAACATAATGGCGATTTTTTTTTCATTGTGAGTATATGTATGTGTGTAGATCTATATATACAAATATAAAAAATAAAAACACAGAATATTTGTATATACATATACACACTTAAATATATATGCATATATAGACGTATATGTGCATATGTTTACATGCATATACACATTAATATCTACTCTGTTTTATTTGGTTAATATTGTAACAAAAAAATTCTCAAGCTATTACAACATCACATGGAACCCTGCTGTATCTTATGACTATTCAGTTCATTCTATGCATTTTCTTTCTTCATTGTAATAAAAAGAGTAAAAAAAAAAGAAACCAGAAAGTTGCTGATTTTCTGGATTGAGTGGAAATTACTATACATTACGCATTTTTCATGGCATGTTTTGTAAAACAGAAAATAGGAAAGTCACTCCTCCTTTCATGTCCCATGAATAATTTAAAACTCCAAGTAATAATTATTGGTGCATTCACTACCTTTTTTGAAGCCTACATTTCAAAAACGGAGCAACTAAAATGAATGTTCACCTTTACATTATTACTTGTTAAAGGGGATAATTGAAAATCTGATGCTCAGTTTGAAAGGCTATTCAATAGACCTTGATTTTATTTTATTCTGGACAAGCTGCTGAAAGGGATTGCTGTTGATACATGTTGAACTTCAAAAATAATGTAATTGGGGTTTGTTTCATTAGAGGGTCTTTGAGTCCTTTAGTTTTGTCCTTCATAAATCTAGTTGCAGGAAAGAACTGCCAAGAGCATGGGGAATATAAATACTGGCTTAGCAGCTCTCAAAAAGGTTAACGACAAACATGCGCAGGACATCAAGAGGTAAGTTTAGTGAGTTCTAAGCTATGGTGATTTCTTTTAGCTTTGTTCAGCTTTTGGAGTGTTATTTTTGGCAATGCTGATTGAAGTACAATGTGCTTTCTTATGACAGAAGCTTATGGTAGATAAAATAAATTACTGGCCTTGGGATACAAGTTATTTAAACAAAAAAAACACAACCTAACTGGGCACGGATATTTATTTTATTAAACTGGGGAACACACATTGATTAGGCCTCCACTATGTCCCAGGCACTATTGTATGTACCAAAGATACAGAGGTTAAAAAAAAAAAAAAAAATCATTGTAATGAAAGTTTTAGCCATTGCAATTAGGGAAGAAAAGGCGATCAAGGGTATCCACATAGGGCCAGAAGAGATCAAACTTTCACTCTTCACAGATGACATGATCGTATATCTGGAAAACACTAGGGATTCTACTACAAAACTTTTAAAAGTGATCAAGGAATACAGCAATGCCTCAGGCTACAAAATCAACACCCATAAATCTGTAGCCTTTATATATACCAACAACAACCAAGCCTAACAAACAGTCAAGGACTCTATTTCCTTTCACAGTAGTGGCAAAGAAGATGAAATATTTGGGAGTATACCTAACAAAGGATGTGAAAGATCTCTACAACGAGAACTATGAAACTCTAAGAAAAGAAATAGCTGAAGATGTTAACAGATGGAAAAATATACCATGCTCATGGCTGGGAAGAATCGACATTGTTAAAATGTCCATACTGCCCAAAGCAATATATAATTTTAATGCAATACCTATTAAAGCTCCATTGTCATACTTTAAAGATCTTGAAAAAATAATACTTCATTTTATATGGAATCAGAAAAAACCTCGAATAGCCA
>CAUYPK010059795.1:0-28875 GCA_963574355.1 Loris lydekkerianus
CCCCCCCCCCCCCCCCCCCCCCCCCCGCGCCAACCTTGAAGCAGAGAATGAAATGTAGTCCCTTTGAGATAACGACAGAGAGGATATGCTGTGGTGTGTGCAACGGACCATCAAGGTGTCTCCCTTCTTTTATAGAAAAGAAAGCAACAATCTACTAGTCACATAGCCAGTTATCAGAGTTGTGAGCAGAACTCAGCTCTCCTGGTTGTGGAGATTGTGCACACCTTATAATGTCGACAGTTTGAAATCAACCACACTGGGAGTATTTACATCGTGGGAATAGGCAGGTACTCCTCACTCTCCTCTCCTACTCAGTGCTGGCTGGTAAACATTTAGCAGGATGACCCTAGTGGGGCCCAGTAAGGTCCCAAATTATTGTGAGGGTCTCCCACCTAGTGTGCACTTTATCAAGAGTTTCTATCGCCTGGGGACACCTTGAAAAATACTGTGTGTGGTTACGTATTTGCACCAAACACTGCAAACTATCCCTCTGCATTTTTTTTTTTTTTTTTTTTGAGACAAAATCTCACTCCGTTGGCCAGACTAGAGTCCTGTAGCATCATAGCTCACAGCAACCTCAAACTCTTGGGCTCAAGTGATTTTCTTCTCTCTTCTTTTTGCCTTCTGAGTAGCTGGGACTATAGGCGCCCACCACAACACTTGGCTAGATTTTTCTATTTTTAGTAGAGATGGGGTCTTGCTCTTGTTCAGGTTGGTCTTAAACTCCTAAGCTCCTGATCCACCCACCCCTTGGCCTCCCAAAGTGCTAGGATTACAGGTGTCAGCCACTGCGCCCAGCCTTGCATTCATTTTTCTTGTCTATAATCACAACTCTAAAATGATCACAAAATACTAGGAGATCAGCAACTTGCTTATTCATCTACTGGCTAGCCTAAAAGTTGGACCACTTGGGGTTATATAAAAATAGATAGTATGGGAGGCTGAGGTGGGAGGATAGCTTGAGCCCAGGAATTCAAGGCTGCAGTGAACTATGATCCCATTGCTGCACTCCAGCTTGGGCAACAGAGCAAGATCCTGTCTATTTCATTTTTTCTTAATTTTTTTTTTTTTTGAGCCAGGGTCTCACTCTATTGCCCTCCGTAGAGTGCCGTGGAGTCATAGCTAACACCAACCTCAAACTCCTAGGCTTGAGCAATCCTCTTGCCTCAGCCTCCCAAGAAACTGGTACTACAGGTGCTGGCCAATATACCAGGCTAGTTTTTCTATTTTTAGTAGAGATGAGGTCTCACTCTTGCTCATGCTGGTCTTGAACTCCTGAGCTCAAGCCACCCACCTCAGCGTCCCAGAGTGCTAGCCTTACTGTTGTGAGCCAGGCAGACCCCATTAGATAATAATAATAAAAAGATATAGTAGATGTGAAGTGCTTTGAAAGGCTAATGTGCTCTAAGGTGAAATAATGTAATCCCAAAGCTGTAACATTAATTGAATTATTTTTTTTCCTCTATTTATTTATTATTTTTTTTAATTTCAAAAACAATTTTTTTTTGGAGACCAAGTCTCAGGTATTCCTCACTCTCCTACCCAGTGCTGGCTGGTAAACCTTTAGCAGGATGACACTGGCGGAGCCCAGTGAGGTCCCAAATTATTGTGTCTATTGCCCTGGGTAGAATGCTGTGGCATTATCATAGCTCATAGCAACCTCAGACTCCTGGGCTCAAGCAATCCTCCTGCCTCATATTTCAAAATATTGATGAAAGGGGTACAAATGTTTTTGTTATAAGGCTACCTAGTATAATGTCAGGGCTTTTTGTGTGCCTGCTACCAGAATAATGTTCATTCTACCTGATAGGTAAGTTGTTATCCCACACTCACCTTCCTTCCCTCTCCCCTTCTAGGTTTCTCATGTCCTTTATATTACTTTGTGCCTGTGTGTACACATCTATCAGCTCTCATTTCCTTAGATACTTCACTTAGGAATAATGATGTCTGGTTCTTTTCACATTCCCACAATGAACATGATTTCATTCTTTTTATGGCTAAGTAGTATTCCATGGTGTGTGTGTGTGTGTGTGTGTGTGTACACCCACATTTTCTTTATCCACTCATCAATTGAAGGGCATTTAGGTTGATTCCACAACTTTGTAATTAAGATTGGGCTGTGGGGTGGAGCCTGTGGCTCAAGGAGTAGGGTACTGGCCCCATATACTGGGGGTGGCGTGTTCAAGCTCGGGTCCGGCCAAAACTGAAAAAAAAAAAAAAATTGGGCTGGGAGTCCAGGCACAGTGGCTCACGCCTGTAATCCTAGCACACTAGCACTCTGGGGGACCAAGGCAAGTGGATTGCCTGAGCTCAAGAGTTTGAGACCAGCCTGAGCAAAGTGAGATCCCATCTCTACAAATAGAAAAAACTAGCCAGGTGTTATGGCAGGCACCTGTTCTCGCAGCTACTCTGGAAGGCTGAAACAAAAAGATCCCTTGAGCCCAAGAGTTTGAGGATGATGTGAGCAAGGATGTCATAGCACTCAACCCCAGGGCAACTGAGACTCTGTGTCAAAAAAAAAAAAAAGAATATGCGGTGAAAAATATTCGTGTGCAGGTGTCTTTTGATAAAATGACTTAATTTCCTTTGGGTTTATAGCCAGCAGTGGAATTACTGGATCGAATGGTAGGTAGGCCTACTTTGGTACTGTGAGGAATCTCTCCATACTGTTTTCCATAGAGGTTGTACTAATTTGCAGTCCCACCAACAGTATACAACGTTCCTTTTTCTTTCCTTTTCTTTTTTTATTTATTTATTTTAGAGACAGAGTCTCACTTTATCACGCTCGTTAGAGTGCTGTGGTTTCACACAGCTCATAGCAACCTCCAGCTCTTGGGCTTAGGTGATTCTCTTGCCTCAGCCTCCCAAGTAGCTAGGACCACAGGCGCCCACCACACTGCCTGGCCATTTTTTTTGTTGCAATTTGGCCAGGGCCAGGTTTGAACCTGCCATCCTTGGTATATGGGGCTGGCGTCCTACTCACTGAGCCACAGGTGCCACCCTCTTATTTTTTTGAGACAGTCTCACATACCTCACAGCAACCTCAAACTCTTGGGCTTAAACAATCCTCTTGCTCTCAGCCTCCCAACTAGCTGGGACTACAGGCTCATTGTAGTTTTAATTTGCATTTATTTAGTAATATTGAGCATTTTTCTTATTAACATTGAATGATTAAACACAGAAAGTCTAATCATGACCCAGTGACTTGGAGCAAAGTTGGAATCTCTCTACAAACAGGCTCCGTAAATTCTTAGGTTGGGAAACTAGAAGGCTGCCCAAGTTCCTTCTCCCTTACTCTATACCTGTGCAGTTATTTTACCTGTATAGCATCTGCACACCCTCTCTAATTCTGAGTGAGCTTTGGAGTGGAAGCAGCCCACTACAGAAATGAAAGTGGGTCTATCTCTCTTTTCATGTAAGCAGTTAAGTCCTGGCTATGGGTTCTAACCTTGGCCATAGGTGGATATTCTAGCCCAGGGGTCCTCAAACTGCGGCCTTCAGGCCACATGAGGCAATGTGATTGTAATTTTTCCTTTTTGTTTTTTTACTTCAAAATGAGACATGTTCAGTATGCATAGGAATTTGTTCATAGTTTTATTTATTAAACTATAGTCTGGCCCTCCAACAGTCTGAGGGACAGTGAATTGGCCCCCTGTTTAAAAAGTTCGAGGACACCTGGCTAGCCAGTAGATTTTTTCTTTCTTTTGACACAGTCTTACTCTATCACTCTGGCTAGAGTACAGTGGCATAATCATAGCTCATTGCAGCCTTGGACTCCTGGGTTCAAGTGATCCTCCTGCCACAGCCTCCCAAGTAGCCAGGACTTACAGGTGCACACCACCACACCCAGGTGATTTTACTGTTTTTTTTCTGTAGAGACAGGGTCTCTTGTTCAGGCTGGTCTCAAACTCCTGACTCAAGCAACCCTCCCACTTCAGTGTCCTAGAGTGCTGGATTACACATGTGAGCCACTGCATCTGGCCAAAATTCACCCTTTTAAAGGTGATTTTTAGTATGTTCATAGAGTTGTGCAACTGCCATCACAATTTTAGAATAGTCTCATCATCTGTAAAAGAAACTCTGTACCCATTATGCAGCCTCCCATCCCTGCAGCCTCTAGCAACTGCTGATCTACTTCTGTCTCTATGGGTTCACCTATTCAGGAAGTTTTATGTAAATGGAATCATATAACATGTGGCCTTTTGTGTCTGGCTTCTTTTTTTTTTTGGAGATAAGAGTCTCAGTCACCCTGAGTAGAGTACTGTGGTGTCATAGCTCACAGCAACCTCCAACTCTTGGGCTCAAGTGATCCTCTTGCTTCAGCCTCCCAAGTAGCTGGGACTATAGGTGCCGTCACAACGCTGGGTTATTTTTAGAGACGAGGTCTCAGTCTGGTTCAGGCTGGTCTTGAACCTGTGAACTAAGGCAATCCACCCACCTTGGCCCCCCAAAGTGCTAGGATTACAGGCGTGAGCCACTGTGCCCAGCCTAGTTTTTCTGTTTTTGGCAGAGATGGGGTCTCGCTCTTGTTCAGGCTGGTCTCGAACTCCTGAGCTCTAGCAATCCACCGATTCGGTCTCCCAGAGAGTGTGTCTGGCTTCTTTCACTTAGCATGTTTTCAGGGATCATCCATGTTGTAGCACATTTTAATGCCTCTTTTTATAGCTGAAGAATATTCCATTATACAGATATGCCATAGTTTGTTCATCTGTTAGAGGATGGACATAGGGTTATTTCTACCTTTCGGCTGTTATGAATAAGGTTGTTATGCACACTAGTGTACAGGTTTTTGTGTGGCAAGCATCCACTGAGGGATGCTATATTGTGGGCTGCTTCTAGCAGCCACCAGCCACTCCAGGGCATAAATAGAATTGTGTGAGCCCTCTTTGCCTACTTGCCCTGGCAATGGAAACCAGTTTGCTGTATGTGGCAAACATCTCCTCTGTAAGCTTACATCTTGCTCTTATTCTGTAAACTTACCTTTCTCTTCCTCAATAAACTTTGTTCTATGCTTACCTTAAAAACAAAACAAAACAAAAAAACCCCCTAAATAAATAAGTAAATAAATAGGATTGTGCACAGAGGGACAAGATCTCTGAGAACATTGTGGTTGAGTCCATAATGTTGAAAAATGTTGAAATGTCCGGAAAACTCAGGATGAAAGATGCTGACTCAAGGACTTAAAACTATCTGGGGCTGAAAGTCACCATGAGCTTTGTTACCTTTGGCTAGTGTCATGTGAAGGAGCACACCATCTGCAAGGGCTGGCATCACATGTGACTTATTTATGGTTTTTCCTAGGACCCTCTGAGTAACAGCCTTTTCCACTGCAAGACCTCTAGCTATAATAAATAATAAATATAAATAAGAGAGCAGCGCCTGTGGCTCAGTGAGTAGGGTGCCGGCGCCATATACCGAGGGTAGCGGGTTTCAACCCAGCCCCGGCCAAACCGCAATATAAAAATAGCCAGGTGTTGTGGCAGGCCCCTGTAGTCCCAGCTACTCAGAGAGAGAATTGCCTAAGCCCAGGAGTTGGAGGTTGCTGTGAGCTGTGATAAAGTGAGACTCTGTCTCTTTTTAAAAAAAAAAAAAAAAAAAGTAAAAGAAGTAAGAATGGTCAGATCTCCCACTTGGAAAGCACAGTGAACCTCTATCTCTCCCACCCACTTCCCACGTAAAACAATCCTACTCGAATTCATCAGGAAGAATTATAGAATGGTAGTGGGGAACTCAGTTCCTGGGAACTGAGATTCGCTACCAAATAACTGTCCAGATACTCGGTATTACACTGCCCTGAAGAATGTTGCATCAACCAGTTTTTCTTTGTTTTAAAATTTTCCTTCAAGCTAAGCTAGCAGAGTGTGGTTGGATGACGTGTGAGCAGGGTGGCAACTTGCTGTTGATTCCCAGTGCCCTGTATCTATTTATTACAGTCAATTTGGAAGTAGCTGCCCACAGGGGAACTGCTGGCCAAATCCCTAAAGAACATGCTCAAGCCAGAAAAACACCAATTGTTTCAGGGCAGGCATCGCCTGAAGACACAGATGTTTAAAAAAATACCCTCCACCCCTTTTTTTACATCCCATGGAGCACAGCACAAGCAGGGTGAATAAATTTAAGTGGAGGGACCCAGGTGCAGTGGGCACTGAATGCTTTAAGAGAATTTGTTGCTGGAGAACTGAAAGGTGCAGGGTAGACCATGGAAACAATTCAGAGGTGACTGAGTCAAAAGGGTGGCTCAGCTGGTCATGGGAGCACTTGCCAGTAGTCCTAGTTACTTGGAAGGCTGAAGCAGGAGGATTACCTGAACCCAGGAGGCTGCAGTGAGCTACAGTCACACCATTGCACTCCAGGCTGGGCAAGAGAGCAAGACCCTGTCTCATTAAAAAAAAAAAAGTGGGAGGGGGAGGCCAGTCGCAGTGCCTCATGCCTGTAATGTTAGCAACCTGGGAGGCCAAGGTGGTGGACTGCTTGAGTTCAGCAGTTCAAGACCAGCCTAAGCAAGAATGAGACCCCGTCTCTACTAAAAATAGAAAAGTTAGCCGGATGTTGTGGTGGGCGTCTGTAGTTCTAGCTACTCGGGAGGCTGAGGCAAGGGGATTGCTTGAGCTCAGGAGTTTGGAGTTGCTTTGAGCTATGACGCTCTAGCCTGGGACAACAGAGTGAGACTCTGACTCCAAGAAAAAAAGGAAGGATGGTACAGATTTTTTTCTTTAAAACCTTTTTCTTTTGGGCCGGGCACCTATAGTGGCTCACACCTATAATCCTAGCACTCTGGGTGGCCGAGGCAAGTGGATTACCTCGGTGGAGCTCACAGGTTTGAGGCCAGCCTGAGCCAGAGTGAGACCCCTTCTCTAAAAAATAAGCCATGCGTCGTGGCAGGTGCCTATATCCCAGCTACTTGGGAGGCTGAGGCAAGAGAATCTACTTAAGCCCAAGAGTTTGAGGTTGCTGAGCTATGATGTCATGGCACTCTACTGAGAGTGACAAAGTAAGACTCTGTCTCAAAAAAACAAAACAACAAAAAACTTTTTTCTTTTGAAATAATTTTAGATTTACAGAAGAATTGCAAAGGTAATGCAGAGTTCCCACAGATACATCACCCAGCATGTCTAATGTGAACATCTTACATGACCGTGATTTATCAAAAGTAATACATTAACATCGGTGAGACACTATTAACTAAATGGCAGACTTTATTTTGATTTCAGTTTTTCCCTAATCCCACAATGCACTGAGGTATCCTGTCTCCCAAGCCCCTCTGGTCTGAGAGAGTTTCTCAGTCTTTTCTTGTCTTTCATGGCCTTGACATTTTTTATGTACTTTGTGCAGATTTGTGTATTTGTGGAAATCTGTTGGAGTGAGTAACCCTGGCCTACAAGGTAGAGTGGGAGGGTGAACCACAGCCTGCGGGAGGAATCCAGGTGGCTGTCTGTGTTTGTAGGCCTATATGCTAAGAATGGGTTTCAAATTTTTAAATGGTTGAAAAAAATCAACAGAAGAATACTACATGATATGTGGAAATTATGAAATCCAGATGTCAACGCATAATTTAAGCCTGACTGAGATGCAGCCAGTGTTCCTTTCTGGTTGCTTTTGGGCTATGGCGGTAGGATCAGAGAGCCCAATGGAGAACTTTTGGTCCAAAGAGTCTCAACCTTTACACTCTGTGTCTTGACAGGGAGAGTTCACCAATCCTGATGCTGAAGGCCCTGTGAGGACCTGGCATTCACCTTAACTAAAAACTAAGTCAGGCTCAGTGCCCATAGCACAATGGTTAGGGCACCAGCCACATGCACCGGGGCTAGTGGGTTCAAACCTGGGCTGAGCCTCCTGAAAAACAATGACAACTGAGCAGCACCTGTGGCTCAAAGGAGTAGGGCGCCAGCCCGATATGCAGGGGGTGGTGGGTTCAAACCCAGCCCTGGCCAAAAACAAACAAAACAAAACAAAACAAACAAACAAACAAAACAACTGCACCAAAAAAAAAAATAAAACGGGGCAGCACCTGTGGCTCAAAGGAGTTTTGTGCCGGCCCCATATGCCGGAGGTGGTGGGTTCAAACCTAGCCCCAGCCAAAAAACCAAAAACTGAAAAAATAAAATAAAATAAAAAATAAAACGCATTGTGGTAGGTGCCTGTAGTCCCAGCTACTTGGGAGGCTGAGGCAAGAGAACAGCTTAAGCCCAAGAGTTTGAGGTTGCTGTGAGCTGTGACACTACGACACTATTGAGGGCAACATACTGAGACTCTGTCTCAAAAAAAAAAAAAGAAGGCTAAGTCAGCTATTAGAGGAGCATTGATGCTCAAATTCCATCATTCTGCAAGTGTTTGATAAAGGTCCATTGTCCAAACTAGGAGAGATTGGCGGGGCACAGCAGCTCACACCTGTAGTCCTAACATTGTCAGAGACTGAGATGGGTGGATTGCTTGAGCTCATGAGTTCGAGACCAGCCTAAGCAAGAGCCAGACCCCCATCTCTACTAAAAATAGTAAAAATAGCCAGGTGTTGTGGATGGTGCCTATAAGTCCCAGCTATTTGAGAGGCTGAAACAAGAGGATTGTTGAGGCCCAAGAGTTTGAGGTTGCTGTGAGCTATGATCCCACAGCACTCTACCCAGGTGACAGAGTGAGACTTTGTCTCTTAAAAACAAACAAACAAAAAAAAAAACAGAACAAAAACAAAGAGAGATCTCTATTTGAGCAAATGTTAATAACTCTTGTCAGACTCTGGGATTGGGAGAGGTTAATTCTCACCAAATGTCTTCCGAGTTCACAGGCACAGTTTCTACCTGTGATAATAATAGCTGCTGTCATACTTTGAGTGCTAGCCTGCACCAGTAATGCTTTACTTGCACCATCTCTTTTAATCCTCACAACCACCCCAAGAATTGTTCCAGGAGGAAACTGAGTTTTAAGAGCTTAGCCACACCCAAAGGGCACTCAGATATCTATTAAATGGCAGAAGCAGATCAGGAGCCCAGCCAAGCCCAGAGCAGACGGTATGCAAATAAGGCACTCACCTGCTCAGGAGGTGACAGGGCTGGAATAGAGAGCTGAGGTTGGGGGGGTTCCTTATCAGAAGTAAGGAACCAGGGCAGCCAGCCAAAGGCCCTGTCTCAAACATACAGGATGCTTTTCCCAAAGGATCATAATGTACTTTTTGGTGTTCAGTTTTTTAAGAGATGGTAGGCTCTGTCTGTTGCCCAGGTGGAGTACAGTGGCGTGATCATAGCTCACTGCAGCCTCAAACTCCTGTCCTCAAAAAATCCTCTTCCCTTAGCCTCCCAAAGTGCTAAGATTACAGGCATGAACTATGATGCTTGACAGTGGTTGTGACACTGAAAGTGTCTATGACACTTTCTGTCTTGTCCCTTTCTGTCATCACTGTGGGGGACTTCCACCCTCACATCCTACCTCCTCTCTATGTGGCTAGCAGACTGGGCCTGCCCCAGGGGGAGGTGAAGAGGCCTTTGGGGGCCTGAAAGGGACACGTTGGCTGTGCCTTACCTTTGTCAAATAAGAGGAGAAACAACAAAACCAAACCACCTACAGAGAAAGAATTACCCACAGTGAGAAGGGCCCCCATGCCAGGCTGGGCTGGGAGTGGGGTGAGAATACTGTTCATACTCATCCTGCTGTGCATGACTATTCTGGACGCCTAGATGGATATCCATGGCCAGGGTGGCCATGACACACAGATGGGTGGCCATGACACACAGAGCAGGGTGCTACTCTGACACAAAGATGCTGGAAGCAGGAATGGCACAGAGAGAGCAGCTCAGGCCTGCATCGCACAGTGGTCCCAGCTCACTGCCCAGCCATGGTGAATCTGACTTTTCACTGGTCAGTTCTGCTAGGACAACTGTTACGGCATATGTGGTTAATCAGAATAAAATCAAAGGGTACCAGATTGAATGAAAGCTCTTGATCAGTGTCCAGACTGCATCCAATTCTGAGTTATGTTTTGAAGGGAACCAGTCATTTGAGAGTTTCCTGTTCACTAATATGTCCCCATGAACTTTTTAACTGGCTGGATAATATATCTCCTAAGCCCTTAGCAACTGCAAAATTGATTCATAGAGCTATTTTGTCTTTTTGTGCCTTTTAAAAAGAATAAAATGTAAACTGGGTTGCAAAGCCCTGGTGACATGATCTGACAAGCTGGTGCCTGTAGTACCCTGGCGCCCATGCTGTCTGCCCTAAGGTCTCAGTGACACAGCCTATTTTGGGGTAGACAGTTCCATTCCATGTTCTAGGGTGTTCCAAGAACTCTGATGGTATTAATATCAGATTTCCACCTGAATGCTGTGTAGTGGGTAGTGCTTTGCACATGAATTAGGATGCTGTTGCTATTCTGTTTTTCTTACACAGACTGCCCCTTAGGAGAAAGGTTCTTTAAGTGGATCAGAAATGTTATCTCAGATGCTAGTTTCTCTGGGGAGGAACCTGGTTGGGGGAGGGCATGTTGGATTGAGCACACCAGAGAATAACATTTGGCACATTTGCCTAAATGAGACCTCAGAGCTGATGAGAAGTGTCTAAAATCAGACTATAACTTTCATCTCTTCACACTACAATGCTATGCTATTTTCAAGGTGAAGATACCACTGAACACTGAATTAGTAATGTCCCCTGTATGTCCCTAAAGCTGAGAAAATGGCCCTATTTTTGCCTACTACATGTTTTGAAGCCCAGCAGAGTGTGAGGTGGCGGCTGCAGCACGCTGTCTGGTGTGGTGTGAGGCAGGCTCTGGCCCCAGGGGTGGGGCTTCTGTGTGGTTTCGCCAGGTGCAGCAGCTAGGGGCTGGAGCAGCTTTGCCTTCTCTCTGGCAGTTGCCACTGGGGTTAAGCATGGCCAGTGATGCTCTTCGTAACGGCTGCACACAGCTGGGTGTTTTGCTGGTAGGAAGCTGTAATCAAGGACTCCTGGGAGCCCTGAGCACATGGCACCCTCACTTGAGCCTAATAACAGGGGTGAATAAGGCATACTAAGCCACTCTAGGCCAAGAGTCCAGGTGGCACTCCAGGGAAATGGAATAGGGCGGGCCACTGATCATCATTCCCCTGGACCACATACATCCTTAAAAAGGCCTGTTGCAGATTGCTTGTGCTAAGGACATTCACACCGCCCTGCTGGACTATGCTAACAAGGTCACGAGCAAGACACCTGCACCACCTACTGGTCCCGGGGGCACCCTCTGAAGTGGTGGAACAGGACCTAAGAGAGAATGAAGTGCTTAAATTTCCCCCTCGCCCCCAAAAAAAGGCCTGTTGCTGGGGCGGCACCTGTGGCTCAGCGAGTAGGGCGCCAGCCTCAAATACCAAGGGTGGCAGGTTCAAACCCAGCCCCCGCCAAACAGCAACAACAACAACAAAATAGCTGGGTATTGTGGTGGGTGCCTGTAGTCCCAGCTACTTGGGAGGCTGAGGCTAGAGAACTGCCTAAGCCCAAGAGCTGGAGGTTGCTGTGAGCTGTGACGCTATGGCATTCTACCGAGGGCGATAAAGTGAGACTCTGTCTCTATAAAAAAAAAAAAAAAAAAAAAAAAGAGGCCTGTTGCTGGTTGAGGCTCTCTCTGTCCACCATGTGCAGCACTGCCTTAGACCTAGGTATCCAGTCACCATTTACACCTACCTGCCAGTGTCTTCCTTGCCTCCACCCATTTTTCTATTCCAGAAGCAGTGGAATGTTCAACTTTGTAAGTTCTGTTGCTTAACAGAAATTTTCTTTTAATGTCTCAATGTTCTAAAGATGAGAGTGGGGGTAGGGAGATATAGGAAAAGCGGTGCCTCTTGGAAAACACACACGCATCCACACAAAGTCCTCTGAGCTTTAAACTTTCCTTACAATGTCAGTGATCATCCAATCCTATCCGGAATCTTCTGAAATGGTTAAGCCAAGAATTTCAGTCGTGAATATTTCTGCAGTGATTTCGTCTGGAAGTTCTTCTTCAAGACAAATTTCTGTACCTAGCCAAACAAGAAAAGAAAACGAAATGCCTTCACAATGATTAGGTTTCTAACTCAAAAGTATTTTCCAAAAACACAAGAAAATGCTACTAAACAAAGGCAAGAGATACTTTGTATTAATGGTTTAGCTTTGATTTCTTGAAAACCCTTTGATGACTGTGGGGGTGTATAGCATACCCCCTGGGGCTCAACTATAATTTGAACTTTACCTCATAAACAAAAACAATATAACCTAAACATTTGTACCCTCATACTAATCTGGAGGAAAAAAAAAAAAGGAAAGAAGAAGAAAACCGTTAGGTAGAAATTGGCTAAAATCCCTCCTTTATGGAATGGAGCACTGTCAACCAAAATCTCTGCAAACCTCACTGGAAACCCTTAACAACATGGTATCAATGATTTTACTATTTCTGGATTCCTAGGAACATGACATAAATGTGTAACAATGGGCAGGTTAGATTCGGAGATCCAAGGTGTGCAAACCTTGAAGGTTGGAAATTACCCAGGAGATTCTAGACTCTAGAACTATCCAAGTTTGGGAAAGTTGTTTAATGTCCACAGGGAATGGACAATGGGAGGAGAGGGAGAAGGGAGACTGGTGAGTGCTCTGCCCCCCTCTCCAAGCTGCTCAGTAGACATGCTCTAGGCAAGCCCAGAAGCAGGCTGCTTGGATTTCTTCCCCTGAACTGAATGAAATTCACAACCCTAACTTCAGGTCCAGGGATGAAGGAAGAAGGTGAAAAATACTTAGGCTATAGCAGGAAGGGCAAAGAAGAGGAGGATCTTTCTTTTTTTTTGAAACAGAGTCTCACTATGTTGCCCTGGGTAGAGTACTGTGGTATCACAGCTCACAGCAACCTCAAACTTTTGGGCTTAAGTGATTCTCTTGCCTCAGCCTCCTGAGTAGCTGGGACTACAGGCACCTGCCACAACCTCTGGCTATTTTTTTTTTTTTTTTTTTTGGTTGCAGTTGTCATTGTTGTTTAGCAGGCCTAGGCTGGGCTTGAACCACCAGCCTCGGTGTATGTGGTTGGCGCCCTACTCATTGAGCTACAGGCACCAAGCCAAGGAGGAGGATCTTTAAAGACTTTAAAGTTCAGGCAGCTTAAAGCTGGGCTCAAGCTGCCCTCTCTGAGTCTCTCTTGGCAAACCCCTTCTGAAACAGCTGAAAACTGAATCCTCTGCTGGTGGCCAATATTCACTCGCCCAAGCTGGAAAGATGAACAGTTCAGTGGAATAAAGGGGAAAACAAGGCCAGAAGACACAAAAGAAGAGCAGAGCAAAGGAACAAAAGGCTTCCCTCTCTTAGACATAACTACGGCTCACTGATCTTTTCATAACTTATTCATGTGGGATTCCCAACAGACTTACTTTGTTGTGTGCATAGTCTTAAGGAGAGTGGCTTGCACTGATCAGGAGAAATATATGCACTTAAGTTGGCAAATGAGTGTGCCCCAGCTACATGTCCAGACAAAGGCAGCCACAGTACCTTTGAAGGAAGAGGTTGCAGGCTCAGATTTCCACCCTTCAGGATTCAGGCCAAATAGCGTAGCAAAGCAGTCAGACATCTCCTCTTCTGTCATGTGTTCACCTGTGTGTTACAAAGTAAACAGGTGGCTGTTTAGCTCTTGGAGCTAAGCATAATATCAGGGCTTAGGGTTATTACTCAGGGGTCTTAAAGAAAATTATTCTATTTCCTTTTATTAGACACAAAAACAATCTAGACAGTCCCATGATGCTGCTATAGATCCTTCTTTACATGGTGTTAAAAAAGGGTGCTCCAACCAGGGAGAATATGCGAGGGCTCGTATAGAGAAATAAGGCAACTGGCTGATAAGACTGGACTCAGCTTAACAAATTCCCTCACATAAAAACCACCTAGTTTGACTGGGATGAAAAGGTCATCTAGAGAAAAAGCCTACTTGACTTTCTCACATGAAATAACAAGGAAAAGAGTCAGTAAAAATAAAAAGGTTTATATTGTGGTTTCATTTCCCAAATGCATCCCAATCTTGAGGTACCCCCGAGAGACTGATAAATTGGCATTTTTTTTTTTTCTTTTTAGAGACAGTCTCACTTTATCACCCTCAGTAGAGTGCTGTGGCATTACAGCTCACAGCAACCTCCAACTCCCGGACTTAGTGATTCTCTTGCCTCAGCCTCCCGACCACAGGCGCCCGCCACAACACCCAGCTATTTTTTGTTCCAGTTTAGGTGGGGCTGGGTTTGAACCCGCCACTCTCGGCATATGGGGCTGGCGCCTACCCACTGAGCCACAGGCGCCGCCCTAAACTGGCATTTTTATTCTCATTTCACAAGTGAGGATACTGAGTCTCACAGAGTTTCAGGAAGATGGAACAAGAATCTTATTTTTCTGGGCCAGACGAGTGGCTCACATCTATAACCCTAACACTCTGGGAGGTCGAGGTGTATGGATCGCCTGAGTTCAGGACTTCGAGTCCAGCCTGAGCAAGAGCAAGACCCCATCTCTAAAAATAGCAGGGCAGGGCGGCGCCTATGGCTCAAAGGGGTAGGGCACCGGCCCCATATGCCAGAGGTGGCAGGTTCAAACCCAGCCCCGGCCAAAAAAAACTGCAAAAAAAAAATAAAAATAAAATAAAATAAAATAAAATAAAATAAAACAAAACAGGGCACTGTGGTGGGAGCTAGTAGTCCCAGCTACTCGGGAGGCTGAGCCAAGAGAATTGCTTGAGCCCAAGAGTTTGAGGTTGCTGTGAGCTGTGAGGCCACAGCACTCTATCTCTAAAGAAGAAAAAAAAAAATCTTATCCTTTTGGTTTCTAGGTCAGGGCCTTTCTCATTACTTCTTGCTGCCAGATGTGTAGGTTGATAAGCAGCATCCCTCATGGCTGACACCCTATCACCTTATTGTCCTTTCATGAAGAGTGAAGATCCCAGAGAGTCTGTCCCCTCAAACTCAATTCTCTCCATTGGGCATACCCATGGATGCCACCAGATACCCATACTTGTGTACGTACCTTTAGTTAGGAGCAGTTTCAGGAAGTCCTCTCTTTGAATAGCCTTTTTTCCTTTTGAATTGGTATAACCAAGAACATTAAAGCTCTCTTGGATGCCACTCATGGTGTTACCAAAAGGTGGCCTGTGATTAACATAAACTTTGAGGAAATCTGGTAAGTTGATTTTGTCAATTAGCTTTCCCGTTTCCACGTACTCACTAAATTTGATTTCGTTAAACATATCATCAATCTAGGGAAAAGATTTTTTAAAAAGACTGTAGTCAACAGAAAAATACTCACATATACTTCTAAAAATTGGAGAGTAACAGAAAAATATTCACAGTTAGCCTAGAACATGTCTGTTACATGTTGCCTTGTGTCCTCCAGGATATAGGAGAGGACCTCAGACTATGACCCTGTTGGAAGTAGGATCATTCCAAATATAATTTGTTAATAAGTGGTCATACAAATAATTTGTTAAGAAGCGGTGCCTGTGGCTCAATGGGTTGGGCGCTGGCCTCGTATACCAAGGATGGCAGGTTCAAACCTGGCCCCGGCCAAACTGCAACAAAAAAAATAGCCAGGCATTGCGGTGGGCGCCTGTAGTCCCAGTTACTCAGGAGGCTGAGACAAGAGAATCGCCTAAGCCCAGGAGTTGGAGGTTGCTGTGACGCCACGGCACTCTACCGAGGGCGACAAAGTAAGACTCTGTCTCTACAAAAAAAAAAAAAAAAAAGAAGTGGTCATACTGACTGAAGTAGCTTGGGCCTTTAATCCAATATGACTGGTGTCCTCATGAGAAGAGGAGAGAAACACACAGGGAGAAGATGGCCACGGGAGAAGAGGCAGAGGTCCGAGTGATACAGCTTCAAGCCAAGGAATTCCAAACATTGCTGGCAACCACCAGAAGCTAGAAGAGGCAAAGAAAGATTCTCCCCAACAGGGGCACATGGCCTGTTAAGACCACAATTTTGGCCAAGCAGAGTGTCTTATGCTTGTAATCCCAGCACTCTGGGAGGCTGAGACAGGTGGATTGCTTCAGCTCACGAGTTTGAGACCAGCCTAAGCAAACGCGAGACCCCGTCTCTACTAAAAATAGAAAAAATGAGGCAAGAGAATCACTTGGGCCCAAGAGTTGGAGCTTCCTGTGAGCTATGATGCCACAGTACTCTACCCAGGGTGACAAAAAAAGACCTTAATTTTGAACTTTTGTGAAAGATTAAATTTCTGTGGTTTTAAGCCATCTAGTTTGTAGTACTCTGTTATGGCAGCCTAAGACAGTGTCAAACTCTTTAATACTGGCATGAATACAATATAAGCACAGTCACCAACACTGTTTTATTATATTCTTATATATAAGAACGTTACACCTAAAGACCTAACAGTGTATCAACTACTTCCTTGCCTATGAAGCAGATATTAGTTTCATTTTAAAGACAGAACCATTAAGAATTTAGAAATTAGGCGGCACCTGTAGCTCAGTGGGTAGGGTGTAAGCCACATACACTGAGGCTGCAGGGTTCAAACCCGGTCGGGTCAGCTAAAACAGCAATGACAACTGCAACAACAACAAAAAAACCCGCCAGTCGTTGTGGTGGGCACCTGTAGTCCTGGCTACTTGGGAGGCTGAGGCAAGAGAATTGCTTAAGCCCAAGAATTGGAGGTTGCTGTGAGCTGTGATGCTACAGCACTCTACCGAGGGCAACAAAGTGAGACTCTCAAAAAAAAAAAAAAAAAAAAAGAGATGAGGTCTTTCTATGCCATCAAGGCTGGAATGTGTGGCTGCTTATAGCCCTCACTATAGCCTAAAACTCCTGGGATCAAGTGATCTTCCTGGCTTAGTATCTCAAGTAGCTGGGATTACAAATATGTCACCCTTGCATTGGGCTGGAAAACTTAATATTGTTATGATGCTCTCCAGATCTACAGATTCAACCTAAACCCTATCAAAATCCCAGTTGGCTTTTTTTGCAAAAGATTTCAAGCTGGGGCTGAACACAATGGGACACTCCTACAATCCTAGCACTCTGAGAGGCCAAGGCAGGTGGATTGCCTGAGCTCATGGATTCGAGACCAGCCAGAGCCAGAGAAAAACCCAACATCTAAAAATAGCCAGGCATTGTGGCAGGCACCTGTAGTCCTAGCTACTCAGGAGGCTGAGGCAAGAGGATCACTTAAGCCCAAGAGTTGAAGGTTGCTGTGAGCTGTGATGCCACAGCACTCTACGCAGGGTGACAAAGTGAGACTCTGGCTAAATAAAAAAAAAAAAAATTCAAGCTGGTTTTAAAATTCAAATTGCAAGGTAAAAAGAGTATCCAGGCCAGGTGAGGTGGCTCATGCCTTTAATCCTAGCACCTTGGGAGGCTGAAGTAGAAGGATCACTTGAGCCTAGGAGTTGATGCCACTGCCTCCTCTATGTTGGGTGATAGAACAAGACTCTATCCAAAAAAAAAAAAAAAAAAGCATAGCCAAGGTAATTTTGAAAAAGAACAAAGTTGAAGAACTCACCCTTGCCAATTTCAAAACTTAACTACAAAGCTGTAGTAATCTAGACAGAGTGGTTCTGACAAAAAGATAAATAGTTCAGTGAAACAGTATTAAGAATCCAGATATATAAACCCTCACTTTCATTATCTATTGATTTTTGACAAAGATGCCAAGTGAACTCAATGCCCGACTATTTTTAGAGACGAGGTCTCACTCTGGCTCAGGCTGGTCTTGAACCTGTGAGGTCGGGTAATACACTCGCCTTGGCCTTCCAGAGTGCTGGGATTACAGGAATGAGCTACTGCGCCCGACCTTATGTTGCAGTTTTTGTCTGGTTTCGATTAATAAGTGCCCTCATTCATTTAGTGTAACGTTTTCCAGGTTTGTCTGTGTCATAGCATGTTAGTTTGTTCCTTTTGATAGCTGAATATATCCCACTGGGAGGGTAGACCCCCCTTTAATTTGGCCACTTCTCAGCTGATAAACCTTTGGATATTTTTCACTTCACAGCATTATTATAATGCTGTTGTGGCTATTTGTGCACAAGTTTTTGTGTGAATATATGTTTCACATCTCTTAGGCATATACCTAGGTGAGGAATTACTGAGTCTCATGGAAACACTATGCTTGATCTCTCATGGCCAAATGTTTTCCATGGCAGCGGCACCATTTTACATTCCTACCAGCAGCATATCGGAGTTTCAATTTCTCCACATCCTCACCTACATTTATTAGTGTGTCTTTCTAATTTTAGCCATCCTGGTGATAGGAAGTGGTTATCTCATTGTTTGGATTTGGATTTCCCCAGTTGCTAATGATTTGAGCAACTTTTCATGTGCTTACTGACCATTCATATAGCTTCTTGCAGAAATATCTATTCAAATAATTTGCCCACTTTTTAATTGGTTTGTCTTTTTGTCATTGAGTTTGCAAAAATTTTCTTTGCATTTTCTGGATACAAATCCCTTGTCATATATATGATCTACCAGTATTTTCTCCCTTTCTGTGGTTTACCTTTTCACGTTCTTGACGGTGTCCTTTCAAGCACAAAAGTTTTTAATTTTGATGAAGTCCAATTTTCTTTCAAGTTTTCTTTTGTCACTTTGTGCTTTGTGGTGTCATATCTAGGAAGACTTTCCTAATACTAAGTCACAACGATTTACACCTATGTTTCTTCTGAGAGTTTTATAGTTTAAGCTTATCCATCTAGGTCTGACTCATTTGGAGTTAACTTTTGTATGTGGTATAAGGAAGGGAATCCACGTATTGCATGTGGATGTCCAGTTGTCTCAGCATCATTTGATGAAATGACTATCTTTCCTCATCTCTAAAAATAGTCGGGCATTGTGGCGGGAGCCTGTAGTCCCAGCTACTTGGGAGACGGAAGCAAGAGAGTAGTTTATGCCCAAGAGTTTGCTGTGACGTCCACAGCACTCTACCAAGGGCAACAAAGTGAGACTCGGTCTCAAACAAACAAACAAACAAAAAAACACCCCACAACATACTATAGCTTCTACTCATGAAATACCCAGGGTAGGCAAGTCCACAGTGCTAGAAAATGATTAATTAGTGATTGGCTGTGGCTGGAAAGGTGGGGTTTGGGAGAAATAGGGAGTAGCTGCTAATGGATATGGGGTTTCTCTTTGGATGGTGAAAATATAAAAGTGGATCATGGTGATGGTTGCACAGTTCTGTGAAAAAGCTAAAATCCATTGAAATATACATATATGCCTTGAAACAGCAAATTGGTTGGTGAATTCTGTCTCAATAAAGTTTTTGTTTTTGTTTTTAGGACACCCTTTCCCAACTAAAGAATAAAAGCACCAATACCTTTGTGTTCACTCCCATGCTTCTTCCCTGAGCCATCTTACTACCTCTGTCCCAGGCAACCACTCTCTGAATTTTCCGGTCATCACTACTTCTCTATTTTGTGTAGTTTCATTACATGTGTATGTATCCCTAACCTACAGACTGTTTCCTTTTGTTTCAAAGATATTTTGAAAAGGAGATCATTTTAGACCCAAGCACTTGTTGCTCTCGAATTGTCACCTATACAGTTACAGGATATAGTTCATTTCATTTCATTCACTTTCAGACTTTTGTCACTTAGATTCATGCATCTGTATGAAGTGAAAAGAAAATGTGATGATATTTTGCTCTAAGAACTTTCAAATATTACTACGTTAGGGCTACGTTAGGCCACCTCACCGTAGTTCATGAACAGCATCAGATCAGGGATAAAATCTGAAACTCCAAGTTCCTAGATTCAATTTTTTTGAGAAAAACTTTCTTTTTTGCCATTAGCAGATGACCAGGTGATTGTACTACTACCATTATCCCCCAGAGAATCTAGGCTCACAAGACTTTTTTAGATACTCATTCTTTGCAACTTATTATAAAAAAAAAATTTTTTTTTAACTTTCCCCTCCTCTTTAGAAAGTCATTCATTGTGTATTTTCCAAATTTTCTAGTAGGGGCAAGGAATGCTGACATGTCTGGATTCAAGTGGAAATGTGGTGCCAGTGAATGCAGGGTTCCTCACAGGACTCATTATGTCACTGGCAAAACACAAAGAAGAGAGAAATAAAATTTAAAAAACCCAACCATTCCTCCCTGCCACCAGCCTCTCTCTGTGCACTGGTTTTGTCCCATGATATAATAGTCAGATGAAATTTGGAAACCCTGATTATGCCTGGCAAAGGGCTAGGAAATAGTAACTTATTTTAACATCTATGTTTTAAATTAATATGTTTCCCAATAAATCGTGGGATTTGGAATTTTACAAAGAGAGAATAAGAGCCACAGAAAAGCGGGAAATAATTCACCACCTCCCACCCCCAAATAGGAATTCTACTTTGGTCTGTGAGAATGAATCAAGAAGTAAATCTATCTCTGTGTGCAATAATTATCAACAGATAACTCATCTGGTGACTTAGGGGGCTAAGGTGGGAGGATCACTTGAGGCCAGGAGTTTTAAGACCAACCTGGGCAATATAAATATAGCAAGACCCTATCTCTAAAATTCAAAAATTAGTCAGGTGTGTACTATGATCATGCACTGTATTCCACCAGTCTAGGCAACAAAAGTGAAACCCTATCTCTAAAAAGATTAAAAAAAAAAAAAAAAAAAGGTAACCAATTTCTCCCCATTCCATTCAATCATTGTAGAACAGAAATTCAGAGAACACCAATTTTTCTTTTTATTCTTTTTCTTTCTTTTTTTTTTTTTGAGACAGAGTCTTACTTTGTGGCCCTCAGTAGAGTGCCATAGTGTCACAGCTCACAGCAACCTCTAACTCTTGGGCTTAAGTGATTCTCTTGCCTCAGCCTCCCTAGTAGTGGGACTATAGGTGCCTGCCACAATGCCTGGTTATTTTTTGTTGCAGTTGCCACTGCTGTTTTAGCTGGCCAAGGCCAGGTTCAAACCCGCCATCCTCGGTATATGGGGCTGAGTCCTACCCACTGAGGGTATATATGGGGTATATGTCCTACCCACTGAGCCACAGGTGCCATCCAAGAGAACACCAGCTTTTCAAAGCAATGCCATACCAGCCTATCTGCAGCACCCTCTACTCTTATGTCTTGGTCTAGCCCTGAGCATCAAGAAAAAAACAAAAACCTGTAATCTGACCATATGATAATTTCTGTGAAAGAGTTGGGTTTTCTTCCATGCATATAAAATATATGCATTTTTTTAACAAAATTGGTATCATATTACATAATTTTGTATTTTTCCTTTAACATTGTATCTAAATGATCACCTAGTATTTTCAGAGAAGCCACATAATCTCAATGAAACATTCCAGGAATGGCTGTTTGAAATAACATTACTGGTTACAAATACAAATGAACCATTATTGATACTATATAAGTAGCTATAAATGGTAACACTGTTTTATATAGTGTTATACTATGTTAAATGCACATTAAATTATGTATAATTTTTTTTTTTTTTTGAGACAGTCTCACTCTATTGACCTCGGTAGAGTGCTGTGGTGTCACTACTCATAGCAACCTCCCAACTCCTAAGCTTAGGCGATTCTCTTGCCTCAGCCTCCCGAGTAGCTGGGACTACAGGTGTCCACCACAATGCCCGGCTATTTTTTGTTACAGTTTGGCTGGGGCCGGGTTTGAACCCACCACCCTTGGTATAATGGGGCCAGGGCCCTACCCACTGAGCCACAGGTGCCACCCTAAATTATGTATAATTTTATGTAGAAAGAAAGTGTCCAGTAGACACTATCTAGTATAATACTTACATATTATACCATATCATTTCAACAGTATTAATATATACCAATGCCACTATTTACTTTGAGCCAGTGGAGATGGGGGTTAAAAGTACGATCTTGGATGACAGACTTAGGTTCAAACTCTGGCTCTGCCATTTCTACCTATGTGAACTTGAGTGAGGTAGTTAACATTTATTATCCTCATGCATTGGCCTTTTTTTTTAAGCTTATAAAACTACATATGTAAAATGCTTAACAAAATGCCCAACTTAGCTGAGCGTTGTGGCGGCTGTCTGTAGTCCCAGCTACTCGGGAGGCGGAGGCAAGAAAATCACTTGACCCCAAGAGTTATAAGTTGCTGTGAGCTGTGATGGATGACACCCTACCAAGGGCAACAAAGAGCGACTCTGTCTCAATTAAAAACAAAACAAAACAAAAAAATGCCCAACACAAGTAAACACTCATCAGACAGTAATTATTCTTCTCATTATTACTTTCTACACACTTGCGAATTAGAACACATGTAGTCATATAATATAAATTATTAGACTTACATAATATAAATTATCATGTAATATATGATCTAACTCAATTCAGAAATGGACTAAAGATGACAAAAATAAAACCAACTCATCTGGGGGCCACACATAGAGAAGTGCTGCTCTTAGACCCCAGGGCTTCATGTGCCAAAATGAATCAGCACAAAGCTTGTGATTTTCAGTAAAGAGTAATGACGGGTAGCATTGCAGTGTACAATTCTTTGGGCCCACATCTGTCTTCCCCATTAAGCTGTAGCTAAAGCATTCATCTCTTCTGCCTAAGCAGCTTACTTCAGAGCCTGGCACATCAGAGGAGCTCAGAAAAATGTTTGCTGAATGAATGAAGTAAAGAAACAAAGCGAGGCCACTTAAAACTCACAGGAGGCTTATTTAAAATAATAACCACTTACTGCCCTAGTTAATTTCCTTCAGTGTACTCGTAGTTACTGGGCATTTGGTTTAGTGCAAGCCAAATGAAAAGCAAGTCACTTAATTGTTAGAACAGTCTTGCACTCAAAGCTTTCAATCTCAGTTGGTCAGGAAATACAGTAGAAACTCTATACCGTAGCTGGGACCACTTTCCCTGTATTGACCACCTCCTTAAGTTGACCTAATTTTCAGAGACCAGACATGTACCACATGTACATAACAGTACAGTAGGCCTAGTTCCTATGTTGACCACCTCTGCATGTTGATCAGTTTTTTACAGTCCTTTGGACATTTAACCTACAGAAGTTGTATGGTGTGCATGTGTATGTGTGCACATACATACATATATATATGCATACACATACATGTTATATAACTATGTAGTAACAAGTGAGCAGGGAATGAACAAATAATATTCTGGGCTCTGTCCCAAAATAATATTCCAGTCTCCTGGAGGAAAATATACATTTATAAAGGGAGAAGATGAAACTTTCTTGTATGTGAAATCATCTATAGAAACTGTGAAACCTAAGTTACAGTTCCTGGAGCAATATTATACACATTGCAGATCTTTCATATAAAAAATGAAGACTTGTAAGAGTAGCCTACCCTGACGACTTTCTGCTTCTGAGTGCAGTTTTCTGCAGAAGAAGGGAATGGTGAGGAATTCTTGGGGGAGGGTTGTATTCTGTATAATTTGGCTTCAATTTACCACACCGACTAGCTTCAAATCCCCAAGGCAATTATAATGATGTAAGAAAAACATAATTAATGTACAGTCTTTGGGGCACTGGTTTGAATCTCTGTGTCCAAGCCTTTTATGTAACCAAGTGTTAAAATACTCCTAGGCATACTAGGCAGACTTTATGCAACTTCTTGAGGGAGAGGGAAAAGCTACATCTTAATAGGAAATGTGTCATTAACCATGGCAAAGCCTGAGTTTAAAAGTTTCAAAGTCGTGAAAAGATTTTTTTAAGTCACTATAAATCTGACATGAAAACAAAAGATCAGAAACTTTTTTTTGTGTAGCTTTAGCTATAAACTAACTCATCAGCTAACAAAGTTTGCACACTGATGTGGGGCACATCTGGATCACAGGGCCTTCAGAAAATGTCTTCAAAGAGTAAATGCATTTTTTAAAGTGGATGAAAAACTCTGGAATCCAAGGGATTCATAAAAACATTGACTGAGGCAATAGTGGCAGTGAGGGGGAAACATATACAATAGCCAGTGAAAATCTTACACCACCATTTTTGTTTTTAAGTTGTTGTCAATGTCACTTTATAGCATTTGTTGCAGACTAACCTTTTTCTTGGATAGCTTTTATTCATCGGCAAGATTTTGATAGGTTGGTAAACTTTATTTTTTGCCATCGACAGGGTGAGTAAGCCTTCAGTAATTAGGCTTCCTTATTTCCCTCAGGAGCAGAAAAAGACCAGTTGCTAGGTTTGGGTGGGGGGTGTTCTGTGCCTACCTCCTTCTTTAGCACTCTGTGCAACAGGTGGGTGCTGGGCTTCAAGGGCCGAACACCCAAAATTCCCTCATCCACAAAGCAAACCAACATAGGGTTTCAAATCAGGTGCCTTTCTCTTTGGCTTCCTTCTTTTTCTGATCATTTTCCTTTGCGCGTTTCAGGAAGCTATTGCAGTTCTTTTAGAGTGCTTAATATGCTCAATATGAACATTAATCTTCTTGACAAGAATCTTGCCCTTAACTTGTTTGTTTACAACAAAGCCAATAGCATGCTGGGTAACATCACAGACTCTTCCAGTTTTGCCATAGTAACATTTGTGTGGCATGCCTTTCTGAACAGTACCCATTCCCTTGATGTCTACAATGTCACCTTTCTTGTAGATTCGCATATATGTGGCAAAAAGAACAACTCCATGTTTTCTAAAAGGCCTAGAGAACATGTATCAGGTGCCTCTCCTCTTTCTCTTTGTGTTTGTCCTTTTGGTGAATTACTGGAAGATGGCGTCTCCTGCCAAAAGGAAGATTGAATAATATTTTTTAAACCTTTAACATGTGTCATGGACTATAGTAAGTGCTTGCTCATTTAATCTTCATGATTTTTCAGGAAGTGGCCACTACTACTATTGTCTCCATTTTGTAGATGAGGAAACTGAGGGGTGGAGACGTTCAGAAGCTTGACCAAGTCTGAACTGGTACCTGGTCATAGTCCAGACCTGCCTGCCTGCCTTGGGAGTCTCCATGGTAGACTCCATAGTTAGCTTTGAGCTGTAGCCATCAGAGAGGCACCTGCTGGACTTACCAAGCTCTGGACTTGAAATTCTGTGAAACAAAACATGGGCAAATTTATATTTCTGTTAACTTGTAACGAGCCAAGGAGGAGTCCTGAGTAATAATCCTATTTAGCACATTGAGTCCTCGTATTGAAGTGAGTGGCTCCAGTCTATACCCCTCAGATCAGGGTTCTCAGGCAGGGTTCATAGTCTGGCTGCTCTTCTTAATGATGCTTGAGAGGTGAAAATGTGGACTCCAGGCCCTGTACGTGGAGATTCTGGCTAGTTAGATCTTAGACACGACCCAGGACTTGGATATTTTAGTAAATGCTTCAGGTAACTCTGGTGCAGCTTCCCAGTTTGGGAACCACTGTTCTAAGAAGCAGGCTTTGGCAAATAGATCTCTAAGGAACACTTTTGTGTGGGCTATACAAACTTTCTCAGTAGTTGCTCCTGTTTTACAAAATGCACATTAGTGAAGGACCTTCTGTTTTGAAGAGCTAACAAGTATACCTGGTGTTTCTATGGTCCTCATTCAAAAAACTCAGTTCCCCAGATGCTATTTGGAGAGTGAAAGTCACCTTCCAGTCATACATAGAACACACAAGACAGGTGATTCTGGGTAGGCCACCAAAGCCAAGAGAAATGACTGAGGCTACAGTTTATTTTCCTAAAATGTTCTCAGTCACCTGACAGGAACATTAAGTCTTAGTTGGGTTTCAGGAGTTGCGTGTCCCTGATGGTGGGCATGTAAAATACTACATTCTTGGCAATAAGACCTTAAGGTTCATCTTCTCTGACCCATAGTCTACATCTTGGATTCCGACCCAGGAAAATAATTAGAGAAGTATGCAAAAACCACACACAGAGATGCTCCTCAGAGCTGTGTCCCTGACAGCCAAATATTTCAGACAACTTATGTGCCCAGTAGTAGGAAATGGTTCCATTAAGTATGCAGTCTTTAAAAAGTGTGTTGCCAAGGAATTTTTACCACTATGTTTACAAAACAATTGTTACTGAGAATGTTGATATATACATATATACACACATGCTCTGTATAATGTTGATATATAGATACATATATACATCATATAATCCCAATTTTTTTTTTTTTTTTAATTGAGATAGAGTCTCACTTTGTTGCCCTCGGTAGAGTGCTATGGCATCATAGCTCACAGCAACCTCAAACTCCTGGGCTCAAGTGATTCTCCTGCCTCAGACTCCCGAGTAGCTGCGACTACAGGTGCCCACCACAACACCCAGCTGTATATCTATTTTGTTTGTTTGTTTAGCAGGCCCGGGCCAGGTTCAAATCCACCAACCCCGGAGCATGTGGCTGGCACCCTAACCACTGAGTACAGGCGTCCAGCCACCCAATTCTGTGTTTAAAAAAAGATACATCTGGGGCAGCGCCTGTGGCTCAGTGAGTAGGGTGCCAGCCCCATATACTGAAGGTGGCAGGTTCAAACCCAGCCCTGGCCAAACTGCAACAAAAAAATAGCTGGCCGTTGTGGCGGGTGCCTGTAGTCCCAGCTGCTCGGGAGGCTGAGGCAAGAGAATCGCCTAAGCCCAAGAGCTGGAGGTTGCTGTGAGCTGTGTGACGCCATGGCACTCTACTGAGGGTGATAAAGTGAGACTGTCTCTACAAAAAAAAAAAAAAAGAAAAGAAAAGATACATCTGGGCCGGGTGAGGTGGCTCACGCCTATCCTAGCACTCTGGAAGGCCAAGGCAGGTGGATTGCCTGAGCTCACAGGTTCAAGACCAGCCTGAGCCAGAGTGAGACCTTGTCTCTAAAAATAGCCGGGTGTTGTGGTGGGCTAGTAGTCCCAGCTATTTGGGAGGCTAAGGCAAGAGAATCACTTGAGAATCCCTTGAGCCCAAGAGTTTGAGGCTCCTGTGAGCTATGACACCATGACACTCTATGGAGGGTAACAAAAATAGACTGTGTCTCAAAAAAAAAAATCTATATCCATATATAAAATAATAAAAGGAAATCCACCAAGATAATAAGTTATTATCTCTGAGTAATTTCTATTTTTCCTTATAGTTTCATTTTCTAAATCAGAAAAAGTTCAAAAATTAAAATATGAAAAGCATATTTTCAGAGAGTATTTTTTCTTAAGCCAGAGTCTCACTTTGTTCCCCTGGGTACAGTGTCATGGAGTCATAACTCACAGCAGCCTCAAACTCCTGCGCTCAAGGGATCCTCTTGTCTCAGCCTCCCAACTAGCTGGAACTATAGGCATCCATCACTATGCCCAGCTAATTTTTCTATTTTTAGTAGAGACAGGGTCTCACTCTTGCTCAGGCTCGTCTCGAGCTCCAGGGCTCAAGCAATTCACCCGCCTTGGCCTCTCAGAGTTACTAGGATTACAGGTGTGAACTACCATGCCTGGCCTTCACAGAGTATTTAATAAAATGAAAAATGCTTATGATATAATATTAAGTAAGAATATAAGATACAAATATATGTTCAATATGGTACCAATTATTAATAGCTTTCTAAAACTATATACACACACATAGCCATGCTAAAATAACATTTTAGTCAAGGAGGGACTGCATATGGGATACTATAATTTTACTCTACCTTTTCTACTTTGAGTTATATTTAGATACACAAACATTTTTTCACTGTGTCATGGTTGCCTACAGTATTTTGTACAGTAACACACTGTATAGGTTTGTGGCCTAGGAGCAGCAGGCCACACCATTTTTCAGGAGGTATCCCCATTCTTAAGTGATACATGACTATATGTAATAATATGGATATATAAGCTGTTTAGCCTAGATAGTGGAATTATAAGTAGCTATTTTTTTCATTCTATGTGTACATCTTTCCCAAATTTGCTATATTGGGAATGGATTTATGTTTCAAGCCAGAAAAAAAAGACAATGAATTGCATCTTAAACAACAGTTTACATGAGGAACATTTCCCTGGGGTCTTCTTGTCCCTGTTGGGAGCTCCTTGCACCTGGGGTGTGGCATAACCATGAGAAATGACTGTGTCTTCTGAGCTCCACAGCTCCCAGACAAACACCCACCTCCCAAGGGCACCCCAATAACACCGCTAGCTTGATAGCAACTACACAGTGAACAGAGAGATGATGACAATAACTGCCATCACCTCCCTGTGCCCAGTGCTTCCCAGACATTGCCTCCTGAAATCCTATGAGGCTGGCCCTTACCCAGCAAGAGGCAAATCAAGGCCAGAGCCCCACTCTACCCACTTCCAACACCCACGCTGGTGAGCTGCACTCCAGCCAACATCACATTTCTGTAAGGAATATGTCTTTTAGGAATAGCACATATCTTCACGGTCAGTAACTCAGCAGTGAAATCTGAAATGCCCAGAACCTTCTTTCTGATCCATTTATGTAAGAAAAATCTTTAAATTTTTAGTTTGACCTATAATTATTGTTCCCAGAGGTTTTCTTTTTTTTTCTTTCTTTTTTTTTTTTTTTTATAAATAGCATATCCCGCTGCTGTTCTTGTTTTTGTTCCACCTACCTTCTCTTCAGATGGGTAAAAGCCGATTGCTCTCATGACAAAAGGAAGCTCCGACAGGCAAATGTGTTCTGACACCTCTCTGGTCTCCATTGTATCGATACCTTGACTGCGGAGCTGAGAATAGTAGAAATAGTCTTCTAACTCCTACATGGAAATAAAATAGAAATGCAGCACACACTTTGGCTTAAGTCTGAAGCATCCATTAAGACTTCAAGGACATTTTGTAGAAAATATATTTTGAACCCACCAGCCTCTGTGTATGTGGCTGGCGCCGTAACCACTGTGCTACGGTGGGTTTGAACCTGGCCGGGCCAGCTAAAGCAACAATGACAACTACAACAACAACAACAACAAAAAAAAATAGCCAGGCATTGTGGTGGGTGCCTGTAGTCCCAACTACTAATGAGGCTGAGGCAAGAGAATCACTTAAGCCCAAGAGTTTGAGGTTGCTGTGAGCTGTGACGCCATAGCACTCTACCGAGGG
>CAUYPK010059798.1:0-16603 GCA_963574355.1 Loris lydekkerianus
GTCAGAAGAGATCAAACTTTTGCTCTTCACAGATGGTATGATCGTATATCTGGAAAACACTAGGGATTCTACTACAAAACTCCTAGAAGTGATCAAGGAATACAGCAGTGTCTCAGGTTACAAAATTAACATTTATAAATCGGTAGCCTTTATATATACCAACAATAGTCAAGTTGAAAAAACAGTTAAGGACTCTATTCCTTTCACAGTAGTGCCAAAGAAGATGAAATATTTGGGAGTTTATCTAACAAAGGAAATGAAAGATCTCTATAAATAGAACTATGAAACTCTAAGAAAAGAAATAGCTACAAATGTTAACAAATGGAAAAACATACCATGCTCCTGGCTGGGAAAAATCAACATCATTAAAATGTCTATACTACCCAAAGCAATATATAATTTTAATGCAATTCCTATTAAAGCTCCATTGTCATATTTTAAAGATCTTGAAAAAATAATACTTCATTTTATATGGAATCAGAAGAACCTCAAATAGCCAAAACATTACTCAGCAATAAAAACAAAGCAGGAGGAATCACGCTACCAGACCTGAGACTGTACTATAAATCAATAGTGATCAAAACAGCATGGAATTGGCACAAAAACAGAGAAGTATATGTCTGGGACAGAATATAGAACCAAGATATGAATCTAGCTACTTACCATTATTTAGTATTTGACAAGCCAATTAAAAGCATTCAGTGGGGAAAAGATTCCCTATTTAACAAATGGTGCTGGGTGAACTGGCTGGCAACCTGCAGAAGACTGAAACTGGACCCACACCTTTCACCATTTACTAAGATAGACTCTCATTGGATTAAAGATTAAAACTTAAGACACAAAACTATAAAAATACTAGAAAAGAGTGCAGGGAAAACTCCTGAAGAAATAGGCCTGGGTGAGTATTTTATGAGGAAGATGCCCCAGGCAATTGAAGCAGCTTCAAAAATACACTACTGGCACCTGATCAAACTAAAAAGCTTCTACACATCCAAGAACACAGTAAGTAAAGCAAGCAGACATCCCTCAGAATGGGAGAAGATATTTGCAGGTTATGTCTCTGACAAAGGTTTAATAACCTGAATCCACAGAGAACTCAAACGTATAAGCAAGAAAAGAACAAGTGATCCCATCTCAGGCTGGGCAAGGAATTTGAAGAGCAACCTTTTTTTAATTTTTATGTCCTCTTTGAGTTCAAAAATGAAGATTATGGGTAGCAGAGAGCGCAATTTTTTGTATATATGTACTTTTTTTTTTTTTTTTTTGCTCAGGGATATAACAATTTATATAGTATCTTCCTCAGTGTTTACAAAGTATTCTTATTCTTCAAAGCACTCAATAAATCCAGTTAGATCCTTAACATCTTATACATTCAAAGATAACACAATTGGATCAACAAAATGGGGCATATGAATGCCATGGAATATTATTTGGCCATAAAAATGGAATTATGTATTGACACATTACATCATGAGTGAATCTTGGGAACATGCTAAGTGAAAGGCCACATATCACACCACCCATTTGTCTGCAGGCATAGAAAGTAGATCAGTGTTTGTGTAGGGCTGGGAGTGATGGCGAAAGCACATGGCGACCTTAGGGGACTGAAAATGCTATAAAATTAACTATGATGATGTTTGCACATATCTGTGGCTAGTCTAAAAACCATAGAATTGGCTCAGCACTTGTAGCACAGTGATTACGGCACCAGCCACTTACACCGAAGTTGGTGTGATCAAACCTGGCCCAGGCCAGCTAAACAATAATGACAACTGCAACAAAAAATAGCCAGGTGTTGTGGTGGACACCTGTAGTCCAAGCTATTTGGGAGGCTGAGGCAAGAGAATTGCTTAAGCCCAAGAGTTTGAGGTTGTCTTGAGTTGTGATGCCACAGCACTCTACCGAGGGCAACAGAGTGAGACTCTGTCTCAGAAATAAATAAAAAAGTAAATAAATAAGTAAAAATTAAAAAAACATAGAATTGTACATTTTATATAAGTGAATTATATGTTGTAAAAATAATACCCTGATAAAAACTTAAGAAAAATAGAACTAATAGACCACCAATGTCCAATACCAGAGCCCAACTCAAACCTCAGTTCTACTGATCAGATTGTGGAGTCAATGAGCAGATGTAGGAAGGCTGTGAATATTAGAGGCAGGGTTTTGATCTCCTGTGTGCACATGTATGTGTACATTTCAAAAAAACAGTCCTTTAGACAAGTGTTTCCAGGGCTGTCTGTGGTGCTTTTTGTCCATAACAGAGTGAATGAATATAAAGCAAATTTCTAAAGGACAAACATACAAGGTGGAGTCATACAGGAGCTTATAGGAAAAGAATGATAAACCTCCAGTGATCTCAGATGAAGGAAAAACTGAGTAAAGACTGTGGAAAGAAAGCAGAGGAGGCAACTTTCTGGCCGAGTGAGCCTCCGTGTTTTCTTCACCTGTGCATTCTCCTTCCCCTGCTGGGTAAAACTCCATCAGAATGGGATCTACTCATATACTTCACTGGACTCTGTGATTTTTTTGGTAATCTTTTTCCCACTGTCATTTGAGTTTATCTTTTCTGGAGTTTCATTAGACATGGGATCATATAACATGGTTTTTATTCTAACTCCTTTCACTGAGGATAGCATCTTCAGTAGCCATCACTGATGTCCCACATTTTAGTAGCCTTTATTTTTTAGTGCAGAGTCACATTCCACTGAAGTAAGATACTGCCAAATGTTTATCCATTTACCTTGAAGAACATTTGGGTTGTATCTGGGCAGGGAGCTCGTAGGAATAGAATGGCGGTAAATATTTGTGAACAAGTATTTTTGCCAGCATACATTTTCATTTCTATTGGTTAAATGACTATGATGAGATTGTTGGTTCTTATCATGAGTGTATGTTCACAATAAATTGGCAAATCATTTTCCAAAATGATTGTACTAAATGGTTATTTTAATTCTTTAAAACACACAGTTCTCAACTCTTTTAAGAACTCCAAGTGGACATATTAGACAGGTGGGCCACTCCTGTAAAGGTTTCTGAACAATTACCTGCAGCCAGAGTTATGGGAACAGACGTGTAATAGTCATAGGACCAAATAAGGGGGCTGAACCCTTCCCTAAACATTGAAGGTGGACAAAAGATGTGAATAGCCATGTCTCCAAAGAAGATAAGCTGCCCAGTAAATATGTGAAGAAATCTTCAACTTCACTACTAATTGAGGAAATGCAAATGGTATGTGAATCACATCAGCATAAAACTGTTACAAAAAGAAGAAGGAGACGGGGGAGAAGGAGAAGAAAGGAGGAGAAAGAGAAAGAGAAGAAACTCCCGTCTACTTGTTCTCCCCCCAAATATGTGCAAGCTTCATGCAGACCTTTCCCATACCAGACATCACCTGAGTTCTCCTCCTCTTCACACCCGTGACATGCTGTCTTTTACCAACTGCTGCCTGTTACCAAGCTCACTCCCACTAACAAAATTAGATGTGAAGAATAATTTTCACCCGAGGCATTCATTTCTTATTCAAAATACCACCCACATGGTGAAAGTAACACCTGTCTTGTTACCAATCATGTAGCATGCGTTCAGCACCCTGCCTCAGCCCTTAGCATGAGGGCTCCTCGGAAACTGCCGGCAACCCTCAAGATGAGACTGTCCAGATGCAGCTCAGACCTGAAGGCCAGATATTTCTCCACAGGCTCTGGCTGTCCTATTTGCAATGTGGTCCTCAAATCTCATTGCTTGTAAATGCCCATCTCATTCATTATCAGGGTGTTTGCTCATGCCACTGTCAAATTCACAGGGGATTCTGGTGCTTCAGAGCCACAAGGAAAAGGAGGAAATAGGAATATCAGACTATATGCTGTTCTCTCTCAAAGCAACAAGGAGAGATCAGCCCTATGCATGGAAGCATGAGTTCTAGGAGAGGGTGAACAGGAGAGCTAAGAGGCCCGGTTTTCTTGCCATGAGTCAACTGGCTGTATGTGCACCACTAAGGTACACAAAACCTTTCCAAATTCTTAAGCCCACCAGATGACTATTTCCATTCTTGTCCTCAGAAAGGAAATCATATAATTAGTGCAAACCACATTTTCCCAGAAAGCCCACTTTTCAACATCTTACAAAATAGACATCCCAATAATACATATGTTCTGCATCCACCTCTGATTCCCACCACAACAATATTCTTGGGACAGAGGCTCAGCACATGGGAGTAACCACAAACATAGCTGAGAACAGGCCAAACAGCCTATGTTTTGCCACTTACATATTTGAGGCTTTGTGGAGTAATTCGTTCCTCTAAGCTCTTGGCTCACTTTCTGCCAAATACCAATCCGTTTTTAATTTTATATCTATAAATAGATGACCAAGTGTGATGCTTCCAACAGCCCAGTATCCCAACCCAAGTCTCACTGACTAAACTCTAGACAGCAGTACAAGATAAATGAACATGGATTTCATCAGTCTGTACATATGCAAAGAAAAATTATGATGAAAAGTCTCCTACTCAGGGAAAGTTTTGTCTCTGTCAAAGAAAGATGCTATAATAATCAAGGTGAGAGGCTAGCAAGTGTACAGTAGTTCTGGGCTAGAGAAGCAAGTATTAACATGAATATGGGTTGTTTTGGTCTATAATATGCACATGGGTCTATATGTAGAAAAATACATACAGAAATAAATACAGATATATGGGTACATACATATATTTCCTACATTTGTTTGCTTAAAGTGCTTGAAAGCTATAATACTATGCAGTATCGGCGAGCACATTTAGTTTTAAAATACTATTATCTAATTAAAAATGAACACACACACACACACATACATAATAAAAACCAAAGCTACTTGGAGAATTATTTGATTCTACAGCTAAGCCCCACCCCACCCCCCACCCCCAAATGTGAGCTACATCCTGAAGAATCTTGCAATGTCAGAGGTAAGGAAGTATAATACAAACCAACACAAAAAAGCAAACCATAACCCCAGTGAGTGCCTGCGGTTATAAATAAACAATTGAATAAACAAATAAATAGGGAAGACACATAACAGCCCAGAAACAAACCCACACATATACACAGCCAACTGATCTTCAATAAGGGTGTCAAAAATACACAATGAAGGAAAGATAGTCTCTTTAACAGTTGGTATTGACAAAACTGAATATCTACATGCAAAATAATAAAACTGGATTCTCAGTGCAGTTAAATAAAACTCTCTGTACATAAAAAATAAACTCAAAATGGATTAAGTATTTAAACATCAAACCTGAACGTATAAAACTCATAGAAGAAACAAATGGGAAAAGCTTCCTGACATTAGCCTAGAGAAAGATATGTTGGATATAGCACCCAGGGAACAGACAACAAAAGCAAAAATAATGTGGGACTGCATCAAGCAGAATGAGTTCTGCATAGCAGAGGAAACAGATAGAATGAAAAAACAACTTGTAGAAAGGGAAACAATATTTCCCAATCATGTATCAGACAAGGAGTTAATATCCAAGTACATAAAGTAATTCTATAACTTAATAGAAAAGCAAAAACACAGATTAAAACAAAAAAAGTCAAAAATAGATATTTTAAATGGATATTTATCCAAAGAATGCATACAAATAGTCAACAGGTATATGAAAATATGCTCATCAGAAAAACATAATAAAAATCACAATAAGATATCGCCATATCACCTCTTAAATGTTAGAATGGGTATTATTTAAAAAAAAAAAAAAAAAAAAAAAAAGGGCCATGGAGAAATTGGAACCTTTATACACTGTTGGTGGAAAAGTAAAAACATCAACTAGTATGGGAAAGAGTATGAAGTTTCCCCCCAAAATTAAAAATACAAGTACTGTATGACCTAGCAATCCCATTTCTGAATATACATACATACTGTGCAATATTATTCAATGAAATTGTATTTAGCCTTGAAAAAGTAGGAAATCCTGCCAAAGTTAAATGAGACAATCATGGAAAAATAAATTTTGCATTATTACTTATACGGAGTATTTTAAACAGTCAAACTCATAGAATCAGAGAATGGCATGGGTGTGGGAGAGGGAAATGAGGAGTGTAAACTTCAATGGGTATAAACTCTCGCCTCAGCAGGATGAAAAAGTTCTAGAGATCTGTCACACCACTCTGCCTGTAGATAAAAGTGCTGTATTGTACACTTAAAATAAAAAACTTAGGAGTATAGATTTCATGTTAAATGTTCTTACCACAATAAATAAATAAACAAATAAGGTGGGACACAGCTCTCTCTCTTTTTGTTTTACCAAAAGAATTCCAAATAATCTATATAAAGGTAAAAAAGGAAGAAGAAAATCACCAAGACAACACCATGATAAAAGTCACTGATGGTAAGACCTATCAATGAATGCTAAAATTAGTTAACAAAACATTAAAGATAAGCAGGATATTTATAAGAATCAAGGCATCGCCTCCCAAATATCAATTATTGTGGCAGTTTTAACATTTCTGTTAAATTACTTGATAATCCTTCCAGGCATGAAAATTAATTTCTCCTTCATGTTGGCTACAAGCTGGGCGGAATGAATCATTTCTAATATGTAGAGGCTGGAAAAGGACAAGCCTAGTGATAGACTTTAACGTCACCAGTGAGAATCTTATTGCTGTTAGGTATTCCCCATATAACACAATGAGGGCACTTCACTGCTGTGTTTCCATATCCCATGCTTCTGATTTCAGTCATGACATGCAGACGACTTCACAACTGTCACTCCCATCCTTTCAACAATAAAAGACTGAGTGAACTGAAAATAAGTGACCTTTATTAGAGCCACCAGAGAATTGGGGTCAAAAATGTGGAGAGAGAGGCACACCCAAATAGATAGAAGGACCAAGATCTTTTTAGCAGGAGTGGAAGGTAGGAACACTTAATGATACTATTGACAATTGCTGGAAGCTGCATGTGGAGTAACATGATAATGTGAGATTGCCGGGACCACAGTGTGAGGGGCCTTGCACATCCATAGATTTCCCTTTCATTGTTCAGAGCCACATAAATATGAAATCATTTGGGGGGTGGGGAACTTTGCCGGAGAGCAATCTAGAGACCTTATCCTAGCTGACAGTGGAAATCTTTCCTCATTGTAGCATACACTAGCCTTTTTGTGTCACTAAAGGAAGAAAATCTCATAGCAAACAGCGGACAGGGATTTAATAAAATGGATATTGAATTTTGTATGCAGTGGAAAGCACAGGAAGCCAGAAGGCAAACAGAGCGGCACCACAGGAATATGGACACTATCACCGATCTTCCATGAAGAAAACAGGAATATGAGACCACTATGAACAACGGTATGCCTTTGTCCAGATTAATATGTCCAGATTAAATGACCTGGACGAAATAGACAGATTACCAGAAAGACAAAACCCTATTGAAATGGATTAAAAGTAGATAAAACACCCTTAATTGGAGTATGACAGTAAAGATACTGAAATAATTAATCACAAAATTACCATAAAGGAAGACTCAGGCCAAGATAACTGCAGTGATAAATTATACCAACCTTTAAAGTATTAATACCAATACTTCATACATTCTTAAACAAGAAATCAAACAAACAAAAAAAGAGTTCACATTTGTCAATTCATTTTATGAAGCTAATTTACCAAGATATTATAGCTAGACAAAGACATTACAAGAAAAGAAAAAAAAATTTTTAATAAAGAGGCAAAAATCTTCAACAATATGCCAGCAAACTAAATCCAAGAACACATTAAAAGGATTATCCACCATGACCAAGGGAATTTATCATAAAAATAAACAGTGGGTTCAAATTACAAAAGCAATGAAAAGAACTATATTAATAACATGAAGGACAAACCTCACATGATCATCTCAAAAAATGCAGAAAAATCCATTTCATAAATCTAAAACCAATGAATGACAAAACCACCCAACAAGTTAGGCATGAAATAAGCTTTCTTGTCCTTAATGAAGCACCCACAAAAGGCTACATAATATCATGAAAAGCTCAAAACTTATCCTAACATTAGGAATAAGTCAAGAATGTCCATTTTCACTACTGTATTCAGCGTTGTACTAGAGTTTGCAGCCACAACAACTAGATCATGGAAATATATATGAAGCACTGAGTGAAAGGGAGGAACAAAACTCTCTTTTTTAATATCAAATGATGTGGTATTGTGTGTAGAAAATTTTAAAGAACATTCAAAAATACTTTTAGAACTATAAATGGGTCTATAATTATTACAGTACACAGTCAATGTACAAAAATTAAATGTGCACATAAGTTATTGATCAAGTAAAACTTAGCAACAATATAGCTGGTGGGAGCAGGCCAGAGGGGATGGGTAAATTCATACCTAACAGGTGCAGTGGACAGGGTTGAGGGTAAGGGTTACCCTTATAACTTTGACTCAACCTGTACAAAGCAAACTATGTGACCAAAATTGTATGCCCCTGTAATATTCTGAAATAAAGAAAGAAAGAAAAAAAGAAGAAGGAAGAAAGGGAGGGAGAGGGGGAGCTGTGATGCCACAGCATTCTACGGAGGGTGACATAGTGAGACTCTTTCTCAAAAACAAAAGAATTGAAATCCTTTCAAATCCCTGGGGGAAAAAATACAAAGCAAATATTAATAGATTTTAATGGAGATGTAATATGTTAAAGTATAAGTAAAATTGGGGCAAAATAAACGAAGGGGGTAAAAGATCTCTACACTGAAAACTATACAACATTGATGACAGAAATTAAACAAATAAATGGAAATACATGCTATGTTTATAAGGTAGAGGAATTAGCATCATTAAAATATTCATACTATCAAAAGCAATCTACAAATTTAATGTAGTCCCTACAAAAATACCAATGACATTCTTTACAGAAATAGAAAAAAAAAAAGCAATCACAAAATGTCTACAGAAGCACAAAAGACCCCAAATACCCAAAGCAATCATAAACAACAAAAGCAAAGCTAGAAGGATCTGTGATGACTTCAAAACACACTAAAAAGTTATAGTAACTAAAATATGATATTGTCATGAAAAAAAGAATAGAGCAGTGGTTCTCAACCTTCCTAATGCCACAGCCCTTTAATACAGTTCCTGTGGGTCACAGCCCACAGGTTGAGAACCGCTGGAATAGAGAGTCCTGAAATAAATCTACAAAATTACAACCAACTAATTTCCACAAAGATGCTAAGAAAACATGACAGAGAAAGGTGGGAGGGTCTCCTCGATAAGCAGTGCTCTAAAACCTTGATATGCACATGCAGAAGAATGAAATTAGATACTTATCTCTCTATGTATACAACAGAATATACATATTAGTTTGTGAAAGCAGAGAGAAGGGAACACTTTCACACTTCTGGCGGGATTGCAGACTAATACAACCTTTATGGAAAGAAGTATGGAAAATTCTCAAAGAACTAAAAATCAACCTTCCATTTGATCCTGCAATCCCATACTAGGCATCTACTGAGAAGAAGAAAAAAATCAGTTACCACCAGGAAATTTTCACTAGAGTTTATTGCAGCTCAATTAACAATTTCAAAGATATAGAAACAACTCAAGTGTCCGTCAACCCATGAATGGATTAACAAACTGTGGCATATGTATACCAAGGAGTACTAGTAAGCTGTGAAAAAGATTAAGAATTTATATCTTTTGTATTTACCTGGATGGAGTTTAAAAACATTTTGTGTAAAGTGTCACAAAAATGGAAAGCAAGTGTCCAATGTACTCAATACTAATATGAGACCAATAGATAAACAACTACATTGCCACATGAGAGAAAAACAAAATTAAATTTAAGTGATGGGAGGGGAGGATGGAGGGGGGACAGGGAAGGAGAAAGAGGATTGGTGTGCTCTCACGTAATGGGCACAATGTAAGGGCATACTGCACATACCCTGAGGGGCTCAACTACAACTTTGTCTAACAAATGCAAACAATGTAACCTAATCTTTTGTACCCTCATATTAATCTGAAATAAAAAGGCTTAATATTTTTGATATAGAAATATTTTCTAAATGGATATCTAGATTCAATGTGATCCTTATTAAGTCCCAGCTGCCTCTGATCAAACTAAAAACCTTCTGCACAGCCAAGAACACAGTAAATAAAGTAAGCAGACAGCCCTCAGAATGAAAGATAATATTTGCAGGTTATGCTCCTGACAAAGGTTTGCTAATCAGAATCCACAGAGAAATCAAACTTCTTAATAAAAAAAGAACAAGTAATCCCATTGCATTGTGGACAAGGGACTTGAACAGAAGCTTCTCTGAAGAAGGCAGGCGCACGGCCTACAGCCACATGAAAAACTGCTCGTCATCTTTAATCATCAGAGAAATGCAAATCAAACCACTTTGAGATATCATCTAACTCCCATAAGAGTGGCTCACATAACAAAATCCCAAAACTACAGATTTTGGGGTGGATGTGGAGAAAAGGGAACACTTCTGCGCTGCTGGAGGGAGTGCAAGCCAATAGGTCCCTTTTGGAAAAAAGTATGATGAATACTTAGGGATCTAAATGTAGACCTGCAGTTTGATCCTGCAATTCCTCTACTAGGTGTATATCCAAAAGACCAAAAATCACTTTATAACAAAGATATTTGTACTAGATTGTTCATTGCAGCTCAATTCATAATAGCCAAGTCATGGAAAAACCCAAGTGTCCATCAACCCATGAATGGATTAATAAATTGTGGTATATGTATACCATCGAATATTATGCAGCCTTAATAATTATGGAGACTTTACTTCTTTTATGTTTATAAGGATGGAGCTGGAACATACTCTACTTAGTAAAATATCTCAAGAATGGAAGAAAAAAATATTCAATGTACTCAGTACTATTATGAAACCAATTTACAATCACTCACACTTTCATATGAAGAATAGATCACAAATACGGCCCAAGATGAAGGAGGGAAGAGGGGGGATTGGAGGGGAGGACCAATAGATAAACAACTACATTGCCACCTGAGAGAAAAACAAAATTAAATTTAAGTGATGGGAGGGGAGGATGGAGGGGGGACAGGGAAGGAGAAAGAGGATTGGTGTTCTCTCACCTAATGGGCACAATGTAAGGGCATACTGCATAAGGTCAGATCGAGGGAGGGTGAATGGTGGGATCATACCTATGGTGCATAATGCAAGGGTACATGTTGGATCTATTAGTGTAGAGTACAAATGTCTTCACACAATAATTAAGTAAATGAGATGAGGTATATGTTAAAAATAAATAAATAAATAAAATTCATATGAAGATTCAAAGAATCCAGGTAGCCAGAATTTAGAAACTTTAGGGGAAAACGTGATAAAAGTTGTAGTAGTCATTCACACTTTCTGAATACAAAGCTTATTAGAAAATAATAGTAATCATGACACTGTGGCATTATAGGGATAGACAGATAAGTGACATAAAATTGAGCATCCAAAAACTAACTTCTACATTTATGGTATATTGCTTATGCATGTTTTCTACAAAACTCAATGTGGATTTTTTTTAATGTTGCTGAAAGAAGTGGATATCCACATGCAGATTGAAGTCCTCTCTCATAGCATATGCATAATGCATTCAAAACGGACCATACGCCAAAATTAAAAGATTTTTCTACAGAAAAATCTATAGAAGACTATATAGGAATAAATCAAACTTTTTTTTTTTTGATGATATGACATCAAAAGCACAACTGACAGAAGAAAAATACAGGAACACTGAACTTCATCAGAATTAAGAACTTTGGATAATTATACAACATCAAAAGATGAAAAGACAACCCCAAAACTGAGAGAAAATATTTGCAAGTAATATAGTTGATGAGGGTCTATTATCCAGAATGTAGAAGATACCTATAACTCAAAAAAAAAAAAAAAAAAGAAAGAAAGAAAGAAAACCCAATTAAAAATGAATTGTCAGGCAGGGTAGCTCTTCTAGCACTCTGGGAGACCAAAGTAGGTGTATTTCTTGAGCTTAGGAGTTCAATAACAGCCTGAGCCACAGTGAGACCCCATCTCTAAAGATAGTCAGATGATGTGGGAGGTGCCTAAGAGTTGAGCCCATGAGTTTGAGGTTGCTGTGAGCACTGATACCATGGCATTCTACTGAGGGAGACAGAATGACACTCTGTCTCAAAAAATAATAATAATAAATAAATAAATAAATAAATAAATAAAATAAGTAAATAATTTGAATGGATATTTCACCAAAGAAATGATACAAATGTCCTATAAATACATTAAAATGATTCATCTTTAGTCACTAGGGAAGTTCAAATATAGACTGCAATGGCATATACTTTGCTAACTTAAGGACAGATTGCTCTATGAAACAAGCAACTTTGAAAAGACTACTTAAACCAGAATGTTCATTGAAGCCAAATTCATAATTGCCAAAACATGGAAACAGCCCAAGTGCCCATGGACCCATGAATGGATTAACAAATTGTGGTATATGTACACCATGGAATACTATACAGTCATAAAAAGATGGAGAATTCACATCTTTCATGTTTACCTGGATGGAGCTGGAACATATTCTTCTTAGTAAAGTATCTCAAGAATAGAAGAAAAAGTATACAATGTATTCAATACTACTATGAAATCATCATATAATCACCTACACATTCATAGGAATGGTAAAACTCAACTATAGTCCAGAAAGAAGGAGAGAAGAGGCTGTGAGGAGAGAGTGTTTTCTTGGGGATCCAAACTAATGTGCATAATGCGAAGATACATATCTATGCTATTAAAAATAGAGTATGAATGTTTTTTCCACAACAAACAAGTAAGCAAGGAGACAGTTATATTAATCAGTTAGATGTAAGCATTCCACAATGTATATCAAATCAGCTCATCATACCCTATAAATGCATTAATGTACACAGTTATGATGTAATAAATAATTAAAAAAAGAAAAGGCTATGCATTGTTTAATTTCATTTACATGACATTATTGAAAAGAAAAAAAAGAACTATAGAGGCAGTAAACACATTAGTGGTTACTTGGGGCTTGAGAGAGAAAAATATGGACTATATGAGATACAGGAGATTTTTTTAGGATAGTGAAAATCTTTTGTATGATATTGTAATTCTAGATGCATGATGCTATTTTTCAATTCTGTAGTACTTTATAACACAAATGTGAATGCAAATTTAAAGACATTTCTTAGATTGGGGCATTGCAAGGAGTAATATACATTAAATAATGTAATTGCATTATAAATGTATGAAAAAAAATTCATACATGTATGGAAGTAGGGGTGGAAAAGGGGGATGCCTCAGTAATTCAGGAAATGAGAAGAGATTGTAAGTCTAAAAGTTTAAAGGACTTGAAACATTGTGCTTTAGTTGGTAAAATTGTTTCCTATGGAGGTATAAATCTATAAATCAATGATTCTGAATCCACTATTCATGTATTTAGGAATGGATGATTAAATAAATGGGACCAGCATTTTCACTGCCAGGTTATATGTTAGTAAGTGGAAATTGGGAGGTTGATTCATGTGTTACTGGATGAGATTATGTGGTCCTGCAAACATTGGAAGGAATGCACGCTTAACTAAATATAGATCCACATGCATATGTAGAAATACATATATGGGTATATGTGTGACTTAGTCTGTACACATATCACTTTCCTCTGTTGTTTCCATTACCCCTCTCCTTGAGGAAATGGAAAACACTTGCTTGGTTGCAGAGTAGATACAGTTAGCCTGGGTTACCAGTCAGTGCCAGAAAGAAAGAAAATGCTAAACAAAGGCATGGCCAGCAAAACACACACACAAACCAAAGCACACCTTGATGATGTTGGTAAGTCCAAATGAAACATGAGCCAACCAGACACCTTACAATAGTCGACACTGAAAAAAAATTGAAAAACAAAATAAAGTAGTTTAAATGAAGCATAAAATAAATGCACAATTTCACATAATATTCTGAATTATAGAAATAAATAATTTAATAATTTGTAAGTAAAAGAGAAGAGACAAATTGACTATGCAGAAGAAGTCCAAATAGTTTTTGAAGATACTCTGACCATAAAGAGGTGGAGAAAGTCTTCCCCACTTCTTAAGTATATACTATGGATAGTGACTTCTTGCTAAAAAGTACAACATGGATGGAAGACAAAAATAATAATTTTTACAATAAAGAAATCTGGTAAAAACTGGTTCATCCAGGAGACATCAACAGGTAGAAATCATGCTTACACTGGCTTAATAGTGTCTTCCCTTAGTGCCATGTAATGAAAATGGCAATCTCCCTCTGACCTTCCTTCCCCAAGCCCATAACTCTAGACTAACCATGGGAAATGACAATACAAATTCTTAGTCAGAAATGTCAATACTATCAAAAACAAGTCTGGAAAACTGTCATAGCAAAAAGGAACCTAAGGAAAGAGAATGTCTAAATATTACGTCAGATTGCATGTGGTGGCTCCCAGCATTTTGGGTGGGTGAGGTGGGAGGACTGTATGATCCCAGGAGTTCAAGACCAGCCTGGGAAACATAGTGAGACCCCGTCTCTAAAACAAAAGGAATTAGCTGGGCATGATGACATGTGTCTGTAGTCCTAGCTTGCTACTCAGGGGGCTAAGGAGAGAGCGTTGCTTTAGCCCCGGAGTTCCAGGTTGCAGTGAACTATGATTATGCCACAGTACCCCATCCTGGGAGTAAAAGCAAGGTCTCATCTCATTCTTTAATAAATGGATCAATAAATACGCAGAAATATGATATAGTGTCTTGGAAGGAATCCAGGAACACAGAATGGAAATCAAGATAAAATTAAGGAAACCTGAAAACAGTGTGGATGCTACTGGACGATAATGGATAAAACCAATTCATGTATCGTGATTATGGGATTGTGCCACGTTATTGTAAGAGATTAATAATAGGAGAAACTGTATGTGGGCATATGGGAAATCACTACACAAACTTTGCAACTGTTATGTAAGTTTAAAACAATTCCAAAGTAAAAAGATTTATTTTTTTAATCTCTATGAAGCATAATAAATGGGGTGCTAGCAATGGTGTTGAGGTCCTCTTAGTTATCTTTCCAATTTCATCTTCTTCTTTACTTGATGAAGCTTTCTATTATTTTGAGTTGTTTGTCGTAATCTTAATTTTCCTTATTATTTTCTCTGTAAGTTTGCATTTCTAAATAACATTCAGTTTTTTTGAATGTTATAGATTAAGTGTCAGAATTAATTTCTATTCCCAGTCTAATAAGAAATCATCAAACATATCTGCCTTATGGGACCCCACATGAAATACCTAATGCGTACCTTAGGAAAAGATCAAGGTTGTGAAAACTAAGTAAACTCTGAGAAGCTGCTTCAGACGGGAGAAGACCTGAGGTGGCAGGTGCCTGTAAAATGGTGCCCAGTGATTCTCAACTCTTGGTGTACACAACCTTAAATGCTACATTTTTCCCTATGAGTGTGGGCAGAAACAACAGAATACTGCAAAGGTGATGACATGTCACCTGGGTGATGATGCTACATGCATTTGTGATTTCTGTCTTGCTAGCAAACTCCTATGATGGCTTTTATGAAGCCTCCTGCTCTGTGGGAGAAGCAGAGGTCTGCAAATGCAGACCCTGGCATGAAGCCCCTGTGACTGGCCGGCAAAGAATTCCCAGCAACAATCAAGGAAGCTTAGAAGGAAATCTTTCACCAACAGACATGTAAGGTGATGCTCAGCCTTGGCCATCATCCGTGTTTGGATTCTTGACCCAGAGAAACTGTGAGACAATACATGTGTGTAGTTTAATGCCAATAAATTACATGAGTAATTTGTTAAGCAGCAATAAATAAGTTATGCACCTGACAGATAAGTGTCATGTGGCATCTTGGATTGGATCCTGGAACAGAAAAAAAAAAATGATATTAGTGGAAAACCCAGTAAAATATGAAGATAGTCTATAGTTCAGTTAATAGATTGTCTTTTTTTTTAACCACTGCCAACCTCCGTTTTTAGCTAAAGTAAAGAATTTGTCTGTACTATTTTTCAACTTCTAATAATTCTAATTAGTATAAAATAATATTTTAAAAAGCAGTATTTAGGTACAAAAACTATCCAAACAAAGACAAAAATAAAGGATGGGCTGAGGGGATGAAGGGACACTTAGAGAGAGAGAAGGGAAAAGCTCCCTCTTTTGGTCAGCTGGCATTCCAAACACAGGTGTGCCTGCTCCAGGAAGAAACCATCAACTCTTAGGGATCGCCTCTTTCTTCTCCTTCCTTATCATACTCCCCATAACCCAGACATCTCTCTGAGTGTCAGTAACCACTTCCTCAAAGACATGGGCTTGGGCCTTGTATATCCCAGAAAGCCCCAATTCTAGATATGGTTTGGCAGTGCACCTGTAGGCTCCACTAAAGCATTTTGGAAGACATGGCTTCAGGACATCAGCAGCCAACACTGTGACATGGCAATAGCAGGGACCATAGATCACATCTATGTTTTAGGGCAGGGGTGGCGAACACGCGGCTCTCGAGCCGCATGCGGCTCCCGGCCTAAATGAATGCGGCTCTTTGCCTCTTATCATTATTTTGTATACTGTGGCTCTTTGCCAAGTTTGGATTTTGTTATGCTGCTTCTGAGGAGGGAC
>CAUYPK010059804.1:0-10045 GCA_963574355.1 Loris lydekkerianus
TATATGTACACCATGGAACATTATTATGCAGCCTTAAAGAAAGATGGAGACTTTACCTCTTTCATGTTTACATGGATGGAGCTGGAACATATTCTTCTTAGTGAAGTATCTCAAGAATGGAAGAAAAAGTATCCAATGTACCCAGACCTACTATAAAACTAATTTATGGCTTTCACATGAAAGCTATAACCCAGTTATTACCTATGAATAGTGGAACGGGGGAGAGGGAGGGGAGGGAGGGGTAGGATGGGTGGAGAGAGGGTGATTGGTGGGATTACACCTGCAGTACATCTTACAAGGATACATGTGAAACTCAGTAAATGTAGAATATAAATGTCTTAACACAATAACTAAGAAAATGCCAGGAAGACTATGTTAACCAGTGAGATGAAAATGTATCAAATGGTCTATAAAAGCAGTGTATGGTGCCCCATGATCGCATTAATGTACACAGCTATGATTTAATAAAAAAAAAAACAAAAAACAAACAAACAAAAAAAACACCCTGAGATGTCACCTAACCCCAGTAAGATTAGCCTACATCACAAAGTCACAATGTTAAATATACTTGCACAGATGTGGAGAGAGGGGGAACACTTTTATACTGGTGGTGGGACTGCAAACTAATACAGCCTCTTTGGAAAGAAGTATGGAGAATCCTCCAAGATCTCAAATTAGATCTCCCATTTGACCCTGCAATCCCACTGCAAGTTGAAAAAAATAATTTTATCATAAGGAATGCACAAAACATGCAAATAAACAATTTGCACAAAATTGTTTATCACAGCTCAATTTACAATTGCCAATACATGGAAACAATCTAAATGCCCATCCACTCAAGAATGTATTAACAAATTGTGGTACATGCACACTATGAAATACTATTCTGCCATAAAAAAGAGGGTGACTTCACATCTTTTGTAATATCCTGGATAGAGTTGAAACACATTCTTCCTAATAAAGTATCACAAGAATGGAAAAGCAATAATGCAATGTACTCAATACTAATATGAAACCAGTAGATGATCTGATGCATGCCCACATAGGAGAAACACTCATTTCAATTCAAGTTAGGGGGAGGGGTAATGAGGGAGGTGGAGAGGGTTGGGGTGCTCTCACTGAATAGGCACAGGGTGGGTGTGTTTGGCACACTTTTCGTGTATGGTACATTACCACCAGAGGGACTCTGCCTAACGAAATATTTTGACCTGGTTGTTATATTCTCTTGAATTAACCTGAAATAAGTTTACTTTTCAGAAAAAAGAAAGAAAAAAAACTTGCACAGGTGAATCAGCAAAAGAAAAGAAAAGCAACAAAGTAAGTGTTAATGAAGATGTGATGAAATTAGAACCATTTTATATTGCTGATGGGAAGGAAAATGGGTACAGCTGATATGGAAAATAGTTCAGTGTTTCCTCAATAAGTTAGAGTTATATGACCCAACATTTCCCCTTTAGGTATATATTCAAGAGCATTGAAAACAAATATGTACACAAATGTTCATAGCACTATTATTCATAATAGCCAAAAAGTGGAACCAATCCAAATGTCCACCAAGGGATGAATGGATAAACATAGTAGGGCATATCAATGCAATGGGATATTGCTCAGCCATAAAAAGGAATGAAATACTAATACATACTACAATATGGATGAACTTTGAAAACATTATGCTGAGCACAATAAGCCAATCACTAAGGGCTGCATGTTATATAACGCTAGTTATATGAAATGTCCAGAATAGGCAAATCCATAGACAGAAAGTAGGTAAGTGGTCGCAGGAGAATGGGAGCGGGTAGGATTTGGGAGAAAATGCTAATGATTTTGAGATTTTGTGGGGAGATGATGAAAATGCTCTGGAATTAGATAGTGGTGATGGTGTCACAACTGTGATTAGAGTAAAAACTATTAAATTATACTTTTTTTTTTTTTTTTTTTGTAGAGACAGTCTCACTCTATCGCCCTCAGTACAGTGCCGTGGCATCACACAGCTCACAGCAACCTTCAACTCCTGGACTCAAGTGACTCTCTTGCCTCAGCCTCCCGAGCAGCTGGGACTATAGGCACCCACCACAAAGCCCAGCTATTTTGTTGTTGCAGTTCAGCTGGGGCCAGGTTTGAATCTGCCACCCTTGGTATATCATGTTGGAGCCTTACCCATTGAGCCACAGTGCCACCCTAAATTATACACTTTAAATGGGTAAATTTTATGGTATGTGTCTGACTTTTTCACTTAATTTAATGTCTTTTTAAATGTAGGAGCATATAACAAAGATATTTGTACCAGAATGTTTATCGCAGCCCTATTTATAATTGCTAAGTCATGGAAAAAGCGCAAGTGCCCATCGATCCACGAATGGATTAATAAATTGTGGTATATGTACACCATGGAATATTATGCAGCCTTAAAGAAAGATGAAGACTTTACCTCTTTCATGTTTACATGGATGGAGCTGTAACATATTCTTCTTAGTAACGTATCTCAAGAATGGAAGAAAAAGTACCCAATGTACTCAGCCCTACTATGAAACTAATTTAGGGCTTTCACATGAAAGCTGTAACCCAGTTACAACCTAAGAACAGGGGAAAGGAGGAAAGGGAGAGGAGGGAGTGGGAGGGGATGGAGGGAGGGTTACTGGTGGAATTACACCTGTGGGGCATCTTACAAGGGTATATGTGAAACTTAATAAATGTGGAATTTAAATGTCCTGGTACGGTAACTGGGAAAACGCCAGGAAGGCTATGTTAACTATTGTGATGAAAATGTGTCAAATTATCTGTGAAGCTAGTGTATGATGCCCCACGTTCATATCAATGTACACAGCTATGATTTAATAAAAATAAAGGAAAAAAATTAAAATAAAATAAAAAATAAAAGTTGGGCAAAGGGTTAAAATAGACATTTCTCCTAAGAAGACATACAAATGGCCAATAGCTGCTTGAAAAAGTGTTAAACTTTACTAATCATCAGGGAAATGCAAATTAAAATGATGAGGTATTAACTCATACCTTGTCAGGATGGCTATTATTAAAAACACAAGAGATAAAAGTGTTGGTAAGGATACAGAGAGAAAGAAAACCTTGTATACTGTTGGTGCCGATGTAAATTGTCACAGTGCTGTGGATAACTGGCAGTCTGCATACTTTCAATCAAGAGCCTGCATTCTCTCTTGTGTCAAAGGAATTTTTTCTATTTCTGGGACAAAAGAGAATTTAACTGCAGGAAACTTATCTTTCCAGTTTTGATTATCCTAAAGGCTGAGTTCTTTAAGCTGGGGAAGTATTTTGTTAGGGAAGGTGGGGAATGAGGGGAGTGACTTGTGTAAAGAGGAGATGTATAATAAAAGCAGCAAGAGAGACAGAAATCCTCCCTTTGCTAGGAAAGATTTGCAATTTTATGTTCCCTCAGATTGGTTGAGGTTGTTGAAGAACCTCACAGGTGAATGGTGCCACAGGGCACTTAAAGAGGCTAGACCATATGTAAAGACAGCCATCCTCAGTAAGGTCTCCCATGCTCAGCATGACACAGAGACTTTGTAAACTCGGAGATGTGCCAGCAGTGATGGACTTAAGACTAAAATGCTTTCTCCCATTTTATAAATACCATGAAAAGTTCTTTCATGTTTTTGAGACCTTAGAAAAGATAAGGGATCCTTCCAATATGGAGGACGAATTTCTAATAACACCAAAGTAATCTTATTTAAAGGGGATATGACAATTATTTTGCAGCTTAATGTATGAGGTCAGACTGATACAAACCAGAATGAAGAGAGTTTCATGTGGCTAGCTGACATTTCCATGGAAAGGAATGGTTTCTCTTAGGTAACAAAAAAACAAACCAGAACTGTTGATGGATCCAGATATGAGGCCAAAATTAGGATAATTAAAAAGCAGGAAGTAAAACAATTATATGATGCTAGTCGTTTCAGAAACCAAATTTAGTTTTAAGGCGGAACGTTTTCCAAATACTGCAATAGGAAAACTATTCGAGTAAATCAAGAGCATAGAATTTTTTGAGGCAAATAATGGAACTTAATATGCACCCTGAGAAAAAGAGACAAGATGGCTGACTGAAGCCAGTTTCCACAGAGACTCCGGTCCAGAAGGAGAGTTAAAGGACAGAAATTTAGCAAGTAACCTGGTGGATTTGAGCTGCACCAAGAGAGAAGGTTGCAGAATGCACATCAACCCTGCTGAGGCAAGCTGCGACCCCAAGGATACAAACAAAAGGTACAAATTCCATCACCAAGCAAATGGGAGTACCCTCCCCCATGAAAATGACTCAGAGTGCCCCACAAACAAATGAGCAGAGTTCAAAGGTCCTCCCACTACACTCCACGGGAGAGACCCTCTAAAAACTGGAACTACCTCCCCTACTAGGGTGCTGTGGTGTTCTCCTGCCAGGCATAAAACTATATAAAACTATATCTATTCTCTACCTGCAACTCTGAGCTCCCAGCATTCACCTCCACTCTCACTCTGAGGTCTGGAGAACTGTCCCTCAGGAGTCCAGATTCATGGATGATTTCTCGAGGGGTGTGAACAGTGCCTAAACTTCAGATGCTCAGTGGTGACTCTGGGGCACAGGAGTGAGGAGAGGACAGTTGGATGAGAGGGAACCACACCAGAGCGGCAGTGCCCTGAGGCACAGAACAGCAGCCATCTTTTAGCAACAATAGGGCTAACTCCCGGATATTCTGAAGCCACACCCCCTGTCTCCCTGGGCAACCAGAGGAGGCTGGGCATCTACTCAGGTGGCAACCACCACGGAACAGATCTGGGATGGAAATGCAGGCCCCTTGAGTAAAGGGTTTCCCTGAGGCAGTGCCGGCCCGGGTGGAGTGCAGGGATTAGAAATGCCCACGCAGAACCAAGAAATTCCCAGGGCAGGGCTGACCCAAAGGACCGCTTTACTGAGCCTAAGATGCACCTGGCCCTCAGGGGATAGTCAGCCTATAGAGAAAGGAAGACAGGGTGCTAGAACTGACAGGTAAACAAATACAAACCTGCAGGAGCGAAGACAGGGCCTGAGGCGCAGGCTCTGGGAACTCAAAACAGCTTATCTTCTGCAGGGAAATTTAGCAGTGACAGAAAAAAATTCCCACAAAGTTATTCTGTTCTGCTCTTTCACTAACATCAATTAGGGGTGGGGCTGGAACTGAGTGAACACCCCGCAGCCAACATCAAGCGCCTGAGGTTGTCAGGCCTCACCACTACCTGCTAGATAGAGGCAGAGTGCAGCAGCCTGGATGAGCAGTAATAGATTTCCTTGTGATTCAGACAAGTGCAAACCCCTGGAGCATTGACTACAGGCAACTGGGTCAAAGCCCTGCCAGACTATCAGTGACTGAGTGTGAGAGAGGTGCAAGGTGGGGAAAGAGGTATCAATCTTAACAGACTGATCTATTTGCTGAGTGTGTGCTCCTGACTCCACGCAGCACTGGAGCAAGCCATATCAGAGTAGTCACCAGATCCCAGCCATCCAGTTGCCAGAGAACTTTTAAACACCCCCATCTGAGACAGGTGCTGACTGAGACAATTGATTTGGACCTTTTAAACTGAGCCAATCACTCAAGGACTATTGAGGTGGTGCCCTGGGTGTGTACTTGTAGAAATGTTTGATTTTTTTTTTTCCATTTGTTGCCTGTGGGGGGCGGGGTGACTTAATTGCTGGTATTTCTCCACAGCTGAGACTTTAACCCAGAGTAACTGTTTCACTAGGGTCGAACAGAGACCAGCTGAAAACAAGACAGAACCACTTAGAACCACCACACCAAACAGGGCCCCAATTTCTGAGGCCATAGCACTGTATGGGTCCTCAACAAAGGTCCAGATGAAAAATCAAGGGGTGTAAAACAATCATGGGGTGGAATCAGCAGAAAAACTCTGGTAACATAAATAACCAGAATAGATAAATCCCCCCAAGGAAAGATATGGCAGATGTAACTGAAGATCCCATTCATAAACAGCTGGCCAAGATGTCAGAAATCGAATTCAGAATTTGGATTGCAAACAAGATTAATAAAATGGATGAAAACTTGGAATTAGAAATTTGAGCAGCAATTCAAAAGTCGGAATTAAAAATTCAAGAAGAAATTCAACAGTTGTCTCAAGAATTTAATGCATTTAAAGTCAAAACCACCAAAAATTTTGACGCACTGAAGCAAGAATTTACATTCCTCAAAGATCTGAAAAATACAGTAGAATCCCTCAGTAACAGAGTGGAGCAAGCAGAAGAAAGGATTTCTGAAATTGAAGACAAAGACTTAGAATTCTCCCAACTCTCAAAGAGGAAGATATATGGAGAGCAAAAATGAATCATTCTCTCAGAGAGCTATGGGATAATTCGAAGAAGGCTAACATCTGCCTTATTGGAATCCCTAAAAGTGATGAAGTAGCCTCGCTAGGCACAAAGGCCCTTCTCCATGAAATTATGAAAGAGAATTTTCAAGACAGGCAAAGAGATTCTGAAATTCAGATAGGAGACAGTTTCAGAACCCCACCATGACTAAATCACAGTAAGACATACCACAGGCATATCAAAATTAATTTCACTAAAGTTAATATGAAGGACAAAATTCTCAAAGCAGCCAGATGTAAGAAATCTGTTACCTACAAAGGGAAGAACATTAGAATGACTGCAGATCTCTCTGCTGAAACTTTTCAAGCCAGAAAAAGGTGGTCATCGACTTTTAATCTCCTAAAGCAAAATAACTTTTAACACCAGATCCTGTATCCAGCTAAACTGAGTTTCATTTATGATGGAGAAATTAAATACTTTAATGACACTCATATTTTGAAGAAATGTGTCATAACCAAACCAGCTCTTAAGGATATTCTCAGACCTATCCTCAGTAATGACCAGCCCAATCCTCTACCACAAAAGAAAACTCACTCAGAAACTTTTGATCAAACTCCAGCTTACACAGTTGAGTGAAAGGATTAAAAATGTCCACTGGACTTTCAAAAAAATTGATCCCCAAAATTTTACCAGACTTATCATTACTCTCCATTAATGTGAACAGCTTAAAGTTTCCTCTAAACAAGCACAGGTTAGCTGACTGGATACAAAAACTCAAGCCAGATATTTGATGCATACAAGAGTCACATCTTACCTTAAAAGACAACTATAGACTCAGGGTGAAAGGATGGTCATCCATATTTCAGGCAAATGGCAATCAGAAAAAAGCAGGTGTTGCAATATTATTTGAAGGTACAATAGGCTTTAAACCAAAAAAAGTAAGGAAGGATAAGAATGGTCAATTCATATTTGTTAAGGGTAATACTCAATATGATGAAATGTCAATTATTAATATCTATACACCCAACCAGATTGCACCTCAATTTATAAGAGAAACTCTAACAGACAGGAGCAACTTGATTTCCTCCAGCTCCATAGTAGTTGGAAATTTCAACACTCCTTTAGCAGTGTTGGATCAATCCTCTATTAAGAAGCGGAGAAAAAAAATTTTAGATTTAAACCTAACCATCCAACATTTTGATTGAGCAAACATCCACAGAACATTTCATCCCCCAAAAAACTGAATACACATACTTCTCATGAGCCCAAGGAACATACCCCAAAATCGATCACATCATAGGTAATAAGTCTAACCTCAGTAAATTTAAACAAATAGAAATTATAACTTGCATCTTCTCTGACCACCATGGAATAAAAGTTGAGCTCAGTAACAACAAAAATCTGCATACTCATACAAAAACTTAGAAGTTAAATAAACTTGTGCTGAATGATAGCTGGGTCAGAGAAGAGATTAAGAAGAAAATTGCCAAATTTTTGGAACAAAACAACAATGAACACATGAATTATCAGAACCTCTGGGATAATGCAAAAGTAGTCCTAAGAGGGAAATTGATAGCACTGCAAGCCTTCCTCAAGAGAATGGAAAGAAAGGAAGTTAACAACGTAATGGACATCTCAAGCAACTGGAAAAGGAAGAACATTCCAACCCCAAACCCAGGAGAAGAAAAGAAATAAACAAAATTAAAGCAGAATTAATGAAATTGAAAACTAAAGAATTATTCAACAGATCAAAAAGTTGGTTTTTGAAAAGGTCAATAAAATAGATAATCCTTTGGCTAACCTAACCAGGAAAAAAAAAAGAGTAAAATCTCTAATCTCATCAACCAGAAATGACTAAGACAAAATAACAACAGACTCGTCAGAAATTCTAAAAATCCTTAATAAATATTACAAGAAACTTTATTCTCAGAGATATGAAAATCTATAGGAAATTAACCAATACTTGAAAGCACATCACCTTGCAAGACTTAGCCAGAATCAAGTGGAAATGTTGAACAAGCCCATATCAAGTTCTGAAATAACATCAAACATACAAAACCACAATGAAAAGAAAAGCCTGGGACCAGATGGTTTCACGTCAGAATTCTACAAAACCTTTAAAGAGGAATTAGTACCTACATTACTCAACCTGTTTCAAAATGTAGAAAAAGAAGGAAGACTACCCAACATGTTCTCTGAAGCAAACATCACCCTGATCACCAAACCAGAAAAAGAACCAACAAGAAAAGAAAAGTATAGACCAATATCACTAATGAATTTAGATGCAAAAATATTCAGCAAGAACATAACATAAAAGAATCCAGCAACACATCAAACAAATTATACATAATGACCAAGTCGATTTTGGCCCAGGGTCTCAAGGCTGCTTCAATATATGTAAATGTATAAGTATAATTCAACACATAAACAAATTAAAGAACAAAGACCATATGATTCTTTCAATTGAGTCAGAAAAAGCTTTTGATAATATCCAGCATCCCTTCATGATCAGAACACTCAAGAAAATTGGCATAAAAGGGACATTTCTTAAACTGATAGAGGCCATCTACAGCAAACCCACAGCCAATATCATATTAAATGGAGTTAAATTAAAATCATTTCCACTCAGACCAGGAAGAAGACTAGGGTGCCCATTGTCTCCACTGCTCTTTAACATTGTAATGGAAGTATTAGCCACTGCAATTAGGGAAGAAAAAGCAATCAAGGGTATCCATATAGGGTCAAAAAAGATCAAACTATCACTCTTCAGAGATGATATGATTCTATATCTAAAAAACACTAGGGATCCTACTACAATACTCTTAGAAGTGATCAAGAAGTACAGCAGCATCTCAGGTTACAAAATCAACATTCATAAATCAGTAGCCTTTATATATACCAACAATAGTCAAGCTGAAAAAACAGTTAAGGACTCTTCCATTCACAGTAGGGCCAAGGAAGAAGAAATTTTTGGGAGTTTGTCTAACAAAAAATGTGAAATATCTCTATAAAGAGAACTATAAAACTCTAAGAAAAGAAATAGCTGAAAATGTTAACAAATGGAAAAACATACCATGCTCGTGGCTGGGATGAATCAACATTGTTAAAATGTCCATACTACCCAAAGCAATATATAATTTTAATGCAATCCCTATTAAAGCTCCACTGTCATAGTTCAAAGTTCTTGAGAAAATAATACTTGGTTTTATATGGAATCAGAAAAAAAACTCGAATAGCCAAGACATTACTCAGAAATAAAAACAAAGCAGGAGGAATCACACTATCAAACCTCATTGTACTATAAATCGATAGTGATCAAAACAGCATGGTACTGGCACAAAAGCAGAGAAGCAGATGTCTGTAACAGAATAGAGAACGAAGAGATGAATCCAGCTACTTTTATTTGATCTTTTACAAGCCTATTAAAAACATTCAGTGGGGAAAAGAATCCCTATTTAACAAATGGTGCTGGGTAAGCTGGCTGGCAACCTTTAGAATATTTAAACGGGACCCACACTTTTCACCATTAACTAAGATAGACTCTCATTGGATTAAAGATTTAAACCTAACACATGAAACTATAAAAATACTAGAAGAGTGTGCATGGAAAACCCTTGAATAAATAGGTCTGGGTGAGTCTTTTACGAGGAGGACCTTGGGCCCCCCCCCCCCCCCCCGGGGTGCGGCGCGACCTTAGGCAGAGGCGGGCGCGGGACACCTCCCGCACGCAGGACTGCCAGCAGC
>CAUYPK010059805.1:0-57274 GCA_963574355.1 Loris lydekkerianus
TAGACAACTAATATTTATAAATAAAAGTAAAAAATAATTTCAAAAAACAGATCATGCCAAATCTTATAGACAATAGAAAAAGAAGAAATACTTCAAAATCATTCTACTTGATCTGGGTACACCTGATATTAAAATTGGAGAGAATATATTAGTATAAAGGGGAAATTATAAACATATTTCACTTATAAATGAGGATACAATATCCCAAACAACATATTAATAAGTTGAATTAAAAATTAATGTTTAAGTAATGTACTTTGGTCAAAATTAAATCCAATTTATGTGAGAATTAGTTACTATTTTCTTTTCTTTTCTTTCTTCTTTTCTTTCCCTCACCCACTCGCTCCTTCTCTGTCTGTTCTCCTCATCCCCCATGTCCCACTGTGTCATTAATTGTCATTAATTGTCCTGATATCAAAATTGAATACATAGAATTCGTACTTCTCCATTCCTGTGATGCTTCACTAAGAATAATGTGTTCCACCTCCATCCAGGTTAGTACAAATGCTGCAAAATCTCCATTTTTAATGGCTGAATAATATTCCATGGTATACAGGTTTATAATATACCATAATAATATACATGGTATACAGGTATATAGGTTGTTTCCACATTTTAGCAATATACCATAATAATATACATGGTATACCTATATATTATATAAATATATGGTATATTTATAATATACCATAATAATATACATGGTATACAGGTATATAGGTTGTTTCCACATTTTAGCAATTGTAAATTGGGCTGAGATAAATTGCCTAGTACAAGTGTCTTTATAATAAAAGGTTTTTTGTTTTTGTTTCTTTCTTCCTGAATAGATGCCCAGTAATGGGATTGCAGAATCAAATGGGAGGTCTAGGTTGAGTTCTTTGAGGTTTCTCCACACTTCCTTCCAAAACGGTAGGGCTAATCTTCTTTAAAGTTTAAAAGTTCTTCAGTTATTCTTTTTTTTTTTTTTTAGAGACAGAGTCTCACTTCATTGACCTTGGTAGAGTGCTGTGACATCACAGCTCACAGCAACCTCGAACTCCTGGGCTTAGGCGATTCTCTTGCCTCAGCCTCCTGAGTAGCTGGGACTACACGCCCCCACCACAATGCCCAGCTATTTTTTTGTTGAAGTTTGGCCGGGCTGGGTTTGAACCTGCCAACCTTGGTATATGGAGCTGGCGCCATACTCACTGAGCCACAGGTGCCGCCCTCTTCAGTTACTCTTTATCTTTCAAGACCTTGGTGGTTTTTTAGAGATGTTGTGCCAGCTGCACTGCCCAGCCTGGAGTGCAGTGGGCACAATTACAGAACACCATAGCTTCAGGCCCCCAGGCTCAAGAGATCTTCCTATCTCAGTATTCTGAGTAGCTGGGACTACGGGCATAAGACCACTGTGTCCAGCCCTTGACATATTTTTTAAGAGGACAGACCAGTTATTTTGTAAACTGTCCCTAAATTTGGGTTTGTCTGATATTTCCTTTATAATTAGAGCAGAGTTTCACATGAATTTTGGCAGGAGCACCACAGAGGTGACATTGCGTCTATCATGGCACCGGACATCAGGAGGCACATGATGTCAATTTGTCCTAACTTTACTTACCTGGTACATTCACACCCAGATTTATCCACTGGAAAGTTTATGTGCTTTCTTTTTCTTTTTTTTTTTTTTTTTTGAGACAGAGTCTCACTTTGCCACCCTTGGTAGAGTGCCCTGGCATCATAGCTCACAGCAACCTCAAACTCCTGGGCTCGAGCGATCCTCTTCCCTCAGCCTCCCAAGTAGCTGGAACCACAGGCTCCTGTCACAACGCCCAGCTATTTTTAGAGACGGGGGTCTCACTCTGGCTCAGGCTGGTCTTGAACTCATGAGCTCAAGCGATCCACCCACCTCGACCTCCCAGAGTGCTAGGATTACAGGCGTGAGCCACTGCACCAGGGCAGTTCCTCTGTTTTCCTTTGTAATTAATAAGTATGTTGGGGGAGATAATTTGAGACTATGTAAATATCCTGCTCTTCATTAAACTTTTACCCTCTAATTAGCCCCTTGATAACTCTTGCCAGAATCAATTATTATTGTGATGGCTTAAATTTTTTTGTCTTCTTTTGATCATCTAAAAAAAATTAATTGTAGTAAAATGCACATGCATAATATTTACCACCTTAACCATTTCTAAGTGTACAGTTCAATAGTTTTAGTTACATGCAGATTGTTGTACAGCCATCACCATCATCCATCTCTAGAACTCTATCTTAGAAAACAAAATCTATGCCCATTAAACAACGGCCCCTGTTCCTCTTTCCTCAGGCCCTGGCCACCATCATTCTATTTTCTGTCTCTACCAGAAGTCCTCAAACTGTTTAAACAGGGGGCCAGTTCACTGTCCCTCAGACCATTAGAGGGCCAGACTATAGTTAAAAAAAAAAAAAAAAACAAACTACAGAGGGTGGCGGTTCTAACCCGACCCCAGCCACACTGCAACAACAACAACAACAACAAAAAGCCAGGTATTGTGGTGGGCACCTATAGTCCCAGCTACTCAGGAGGCTGAGGCAAGAGAATCACCTAAGCCCAAGAGCTGGAGGTTGCTGTGAGCTGTGACACCCAAGTAGCTGAGATCACAGGTGCCCACAACGCCAGGCTATTTTTCTGTTGCAGTTGTCATTGTTGCTTAGCTGGCCCAGGCTGGGTTTCATTGTTGCTTAGCTGGCCCAGGCTGGGTTTGGACCCACCAGCCTTGGTGTATATGGCCAGCACCCTAACCACTGTGCTACGGGCACCGAGTCAGTAATGATGGATTTTCATCAGGTCCACTTGTTTCTGATGCCATTCAGGTTAGGAAGAAAGTGAGCTGCCAATGCCTTCCTGGGGAATGATGGCACCTAGGCCACAGAGGGACTGGGAGGTCTGGCCAATATCCCATGGGGCAAACTCTGGCTCCCTGCAGAAGGCCAGGGGCTCTCTCCCAGGGCCTTCTCAGAGCATCTGCCTGGGCCAGCTGGTGGCTCATACCTGTAATCCTAGCACTCTGGAGGCCAAGGAGGGAGATTGCTTAAGTCAGCAGTCAGGCTGCTTAAGACCAGCCTGAGCAAAAATGAAACCCTACATCTACAAAAATTAGAACAAACTAGCTAGACATTGTTGCTGGTGCCTGTAGTCCCGCCTACTCGAGAGGCTGAGGCAGGAGGATGGCTTGATCCCAGGAGTTGGAGGTTGCTGTGAGCTGTGATGATGCCACTGCACTTTAGTGGAGGGAGAGGCAGAGTAAGACTCTGTCTCAAAAAAAAAAAAAAAAAAAAGCATCTATCTGTTGCTTATCTCCTCCTATGTGGCTCTCACTCTCAGAAGACCTTGGCTTCTTGCCCATTTGCAACTACACATTGTCATCTATTTAGGCAGCAAAATTACCTTTGGATGGCAGCTGCTGACCCAAGTGACTCACTAGAAATGGGGGACTGGAAATGAGCAAGTGGAAGTGAGGAAGTCAGGCCAGGCAGGGACCTGACTCAGCAGAGCCCTGAACACGCAGGGTGAGAGGGCTGCGAGAGGACCAAAGCCAGAGCTTTTTTGTTTTTTATATATATTTTTTGAGATGGAGTCTCATCATGTTGCCCTCAGAAGAGTGCTATGGCATCACAGCTCACAGCAACCTCAAACTCTTGGGTGCTATGGCATCACAGCTCACAGCAACCTCAAACTCTTAGGCTTAAGCGATTCTCTTGCCTCAGCCTCCCAGTAGCTGGGACTATAGGCACCTGCCATATCACCTGGCTGTTATTTTGTTATTGTTGTCATTGATGTTTAGCAGGCCTTGGGGCCAGGTTCAAACCCACCAGCCCCAGTACATGTGGCCGGCGCCCTAACCACTGAGTATAGGCACCGAGCCGAAGCCAGAGTTTTGACACAGAAATTTTATATGGCTGGAGCTGACCAGAGTAAGCACAAAGGAGACCCGGGCCAAGGAATATGCCAAGGAACATTCTGTGTGTGGGACTCCCCACATCTCCCACCTGGGCAGGAATGTTCTGTGCAAGCAACACCCCACATCTCCCACCTGCCTCCTGGGAAGCTGCTTAGCGTTCTGCTTGCCCTGAGGATACTCCATGGGTCCCAGAAAATCCCCAATAGGGCCTTAGTAACCCCTCTCCCCCAGAACACATCTCCTGAACGAAGCTCCTTTGGGTTGCAAAAGCAAGCCATATATCTTAGACATAAACTTCCGGTTCCTAGTGCAGGGTCTCACTACATAATCAGAAGCAGCCAAAGAGATAATCACACAGGCTATCACATCACACAGTGTGTGTCCCCAGACGCAGGCAGTCAGGCCCAGGCAGAGAAGAGGCTGCAAGAGCAGGCCTGGCCCCAGCCTGTCACTCCAGCTTACAGAGACAGGCGGTGGGCAGCCTCTGAAAGTGTTTAGTGGCATATGCTGAGTTGCTGTCCGTGAAGACACTGTCAGCATGATTGAGAAGGAGTTAGATGAGGTTGCCACCTGTGGCTCAGTGAGTAGGGCATTGGCCTTATAAACTGAGAGTGGCTGGTCCGAACCCGGCCCTGGCCATACTGCAACAAAAAAATAGCCAGGCGTTGTGGCAGGTGCCTGTAGTCCCAGCTACTCGGGAGGCTGAGGCAAGAGAATCGCCTAAGCCCAAGAGCTGGAGGTTGCTGTAAGCTGTGACACCACAGCACTCTGCTGAGGGTAACAAAGTGAAACTCTGTCTCTTAAAAAAAAGTTAGATGAGAAGTTACATGAAAATGCGAGTGTGCAGGAAAATGGAGAAATCTCCAACACACTGCGGAGGCAGGCTCTTTAAGGTTGGGGAACTGGGTGAAGGGAGGAAGATGGAGTCTGGGTGCCACAAAAATCCACCACTCAAATCTGAGGCAAAGAGCCTGACTGACAGCCCTGGGTGCCCTGTGAGCCCTCCAGAGTCACTGCCGCATCACCCTGAGGTCTCATCTCCCTGGGCCCAGTTGGGGGTGCCAATGCAAGCCTGTTCCTGCAGGCTGCTGGTGCCCGGGCCAGGAGGTGGGGGGACATGGGCCAGGAGGTGGGGGGACACGGGCCAGGAGGTGGGGGGACACAGCTAAGCAATTCCTGCTCGCCTGGCCCAGTCCTGGCCTCAGGGCAGGCTAATAGCCCTTCTCCTGCTGCTTTCCCCTTTGTTCTTTGTTGGTCCAAGAACAAAGATGAGGTTTGGGCAGTGGCTGGCTCCCTGCCTGGAGGGCAAGGAGGACAGTTCTTTTTGTGCCATTTACAAAGCCCCTGATCCATAGGGAATCTCTACCATTATAGAAACCCTAGGAGGTGCCTAATTACAGTTTCCACTTAACCAGTGAGGAAGCTGAAAGTATTTAAACGGTCTCACAGCTAATAAATGGCATAGCTAAGGTAACATGCAGTCTTCTGAGTCCAGATGCAATGTTCTTTTTATTTTTTTAGAGACAGAGTCTCACTTTCTCACCCTCGGTAGTGGGCCGTGGCGTCACACAGCTCACAGCAACCTCCAGCCACTGGACCTAGGTGATTCTCTTGTCCCAGCCTCCTGAGTAGCTTGGACCACAGGTGCCTGCCACAACACCCAGCTATTTTTTTGTTGCAGTTTCGCCGGGGCAGGGTTTGAACCCGCCATCCTCGGTTTATGGAACCGGCGCCCTACTCGCTGAGCCACAGTCACTGCCCCAGATGGGATGTTCTTTCCACCAATGCAATGATACTCATGAGTTTGTTTGAAAATTTTTAAAGTAACATAAGACTATTGCCCAAATAGAGATTTTTTTTTTTTTTGTATTCTAATCAGTTACAATTTGCAGAGAGTCTAAATAGGGTTGTCGTTATATTAATAGTATAGATAGACATCATTCTGTATTCACTTGTTTTTTCCAATAGCACGATCTCCATGTTGCACCATAGCTTCTATAACTATTACTTTGTATTAGTCACTTAAATATACTTATTTATTAGAGCATACTTTTTTTTTTTGAGACAGAGTCTCACTTTGTCACCCTAGGTAGAGTGCAGTGCTGTCACAGCTCACAGCAACCTCCAACCCTGGGCTTAAGTGATTCTCTTGCCTCAGTCTCCTGAGTAACTGGGACCATAAGCACCCACCATAAAGCCTGGCTTTTTTATTTTATTTTATTTTATTTATTTATTTATTTTGCAGTTGTCATTGCTGTTCCAGCTGGCCAGGACCAGGTTCAAACCTACCACTCTCAGTATATGGGGATGGCGCCCTACCTACTGAGCCATAGGCACGGCCCCATTACAGCATACTTTTACAATTATTATTTTGTAGTTATTTATATAAATGTACCCATTTATTAGTTCTTCCTCTAACTACTGTTAATGTGTAGGTTCTTTCTGGTTTTTTTGACTATTTAAAAAATATTTGTAGTGAATATTGCTTTTTCTCTTTACAGTTTATTTCCTCAATCCTCTTCCCCAAAGTGGGATGACTGAATGAAAGCTTGTGAACACTTTTTATGGCCCTTGATAAGTATTGCCATTGTTGGGAGTGTGGATAAGGGAGTCAAGAGAAACAGGACAGGAAAAATCACCCCCAACATCAAAGAAACAAGATAAAGTACATGCCTTTCAACCTTCCTACAGATCCAGCTCAAATCTACCTTCTGCAAAAATCCACCCCAAATGCTCCCCCACCGACACCATTCATGTCTCCCTTACCCTATAATGCCAGTGATTACAATAGCATCCCATCTTGATCTTGTCTGAGAACTCTCTAGTTTATGGAGTATACCTTCAATCTCATTTCACCTACAGGAGTTTTTTTTTGGCCAGGGCTGGGTTTGAACTGGCCACCTCTGGCATATGGGGACGGTGCCCCACCCCTTTGAGCCACAGGCGCCGCCCATGCAGGAGTATTTTTATCACCACTTTTCAGAGAAAAGTGACACTGACTTTTAGAATAAATGCTTTGCTCCAGGATACCCAGTTAGCAAGAGGCAAATACAGTGTTCTTTCCATTACAGAGCTATAAAAGAGTGACTCATATCAACAGGGAACTTGTCTTCATTTGAAAAGGTGGCTGTTCCCAGAGTTGGAGACATTTGCTTTAGAAATAGTGCTGACTTCTTGCCTGGCCAGGACCATCTTCAGCTATCAGAAAATGGCACTGGGGACAAGGACATTCAGGTGTCCTCCAGGACAGTCCATCTCGGCAGAGTGAAAGGTCGGCAGGCAGGGAGGAGGCAGAGAAGAATCTCACATGGAAATCCCCTTTCCCAGGTTCTGCCAGTATCTGGGGAGGGAGTGGGGGAGCAAATGTTGGCTGCCACTGGGAAGAGAATGATAAGCAGGCGAGATGGAGAATCATTGATCAAAGCTGAAGGTCAGGGTTGGGCCTTTCATTTCCATCACAATGAGAGTTCCTATATTCAGCCCCTTTAATTCTGATTACAAACTAGCCACTACTGAGGTAGGAACAAAGGTATGAGAATAAAGAAAATGTAAACCCACACAATGGGAACAGATAAAGGAAAGGCCTTTCAAGCCTCCCTTCATTCCAGTGCCAGGAAGGACTATGCAGTGTCCTGTGCTGTGTCCAACTGGTGGTTGAATGTCCGTGTAGGCAGGAAAGGAACTGGCACAGAAACCATGCTGCTGAACGTGAAAACCATCAGGCGCTGTGACATGAGACTCCTTCACATTTACCTCGTATGAGTTCTGAGAACTTCTTTCCTCATCTGCTGTCCCTGGGCTGCTGACGTGATCCTTGGCGCCCCAGCAATTGACCTGAACCGTGAGGCACACCCAAAGACTGCACGGAGCTGTCCCCATGGTCTCAGCTGCTCACCTCTAGACTTATTCTGTGAGAGAGGGATCATTGTGACGGAGGGAACAGATCACAGAAAAGCAGTCCCCCTGCACAGAGCAGAAGCGCCAGCCTCTCCCAGCTGGTGGTACAAGCTGCCCTCTCCCTCTCCACGTTTCCAGTGCTTGACTGTTGGATCTGGACTCTGCTCTAACGTGACCCCTTGTCCCTGATCTGCTCCAGAGTGAAGGCAGGGCAGCCCGAGAGAGGGGACACAGGTAAACCAACACCAGGGCTGAAAGTAGCTGGTGCAGGTGTCCACCCAGGAGGGAACTTCTTAACCCACCCATGGCAAAGGACCAGTTTTAAGAGATCCAATCTGTCATGGCCTCAAACTGTTGTAAAATACTGAAGGAGCTCGGAAAACTTCACTCCAAAATAAGACTCCTTGGTATAAAGATGATTTTGAATTAAAGGTCCTTACAGATTAACAGCTAGAAGGAGCTTTCTTTCCCTCTATCTGCAAAAAGCCAGACTTGACTCATCAAAAAGAACATCTGTCCGCCTGTAGTCCCAGCTACGTGGGAGGCTGAGGCAAGAGAATCACTTGAGCCCAAGAGTTTGGGGTTGCTGTGAGCTGTGATGCCACAGAACTCTACCAAGGGTGACATAGTGAGACTCTGTCTCAAAAAAAAAAAAAAAAAAGAGCCAGAGTGAAGGGAATAGTGGGGGAGGTCAGAGTGTGTGTGTGTGAGAGAGAGATGTATGCAGGTGTGTGCATGAGTGGTGTGTATATGTGCCTGGTGTGTGCATTTGTGTAGTAGAGTGGGTGCACACTAGAGGGTGTGCATGTGAGTGTGGTGGGTGCACACGCACGTGGGTGATACATGTGTCTGTGTGTGCATACGTGTGTGGTGTATGCGTGTGAATGTATATAAACATGTGGCGACCCATGGTATGTGTGTGGCACATATGTGCACTGTGTGGGGTGTGTATGTGAGTGTATATGTGTATGCGTGTAAGTGGCATATGCGTGTGTGTGCTGATGTGCGTGGTGTGTATGTGTGTGGTGTGTGGTGTGCAGGGTGTATGTGCATGTGTGTGCTTACATGGCATTTGGGGAGTGGCTGTTGGTAGGGCACCACTTGGTCCCTGAACCCTCTCCCATGTCCTGAGCCTGCTTCCGTTCTGCTCCTCCTGAGTCTTACACCAGCGGGGATGTGATATCAGTCTGGGTTCAAGGGCATTCTGATTCTCTCCGGTCCAGGCCAGGACTCACCCAGGCTGCTTGCTGTTCCTGGTCAGTGGGGAAAAGCCAGATGTGGGAATACAAGCCAGTGAGCAGGGTCTCTGTTTTAAGGAGAGATTAAAGCTCCAGTAGGACATTCGTGTAACCTCTGCAATTTGGAATAAGGGGGAAGGAAATAAAGGATTTTCCATTCAAAATTCAAGGTTCTGGCTTTGAAAGAATCACCTGGGAAAGGGGTGAATGCTTTGGGTGGCTGATTTTCAGGATCCATAGTGGGAGGGAAATGGACAGTTTCTTGCGGGGAAAAAAAAAGAAACTTCCGTCCAATCAACGTCCATCAGAAGAAACAGGACACAGGCAGCCCCTCTCTGAGAGCATCGCAGCAGCCAGCTCCAGGCCAGCTGAGCTTGAGATGCCTGAATCCAACCTTAAGAGAATGATTTCTGGGCCAGGCACGGTGGCTCACACCTTTAATCCCAGCACTCTGGGAGGTTGAGTCAAGTGGGTGGACCACTTGACTTCACGAGTTCGAGACCAGCCTGATCAAAAGCAGGACTCTGTCTCTACTAAAAACAGGAAAACTGAGGCAAGAAGATCACTTGAGCTCAAAAGTTAAAAGTTACTGTGAGCTCTGGCACTGTAGCACTTCGGCACTCTACGACAGCTTGAGACTTTGTCTCAAAAAAAAGATTTCTATTCTGAAATACAAATTGAAAGTGACATTGATTCTTGTTCTGATGCCCAGTTACCTTCAGTCCTGCTCTGCCCCCACCCTCTGTACCACTGTTGGTGGGGTGGGGGTGGGGGGAGGATTCAGAAAGGCATATCTGATCTTATCAACTCCCTGCAGTTAGTTATCTTATCTTAGTGAATCCCAGAATTTGGAAATCCCTGGGCCTGTCAAAGTTTAAGCAAAGACTGAGGGCAGAGAGGCACCTGTGGCTCAGTGGGTAGGGTGCTGGCCCCATGTGCCAAGGGTGTCAGGTTCAAACCGGGCCCCTGCCAAACTGCAACAACAACAACAAAATAGCTGGGTGTTGTGTCAGGCGCCAGTAGTCCCAGCTACTCAGGAGGCTGAGGCAAGAGAATTGCCTAAGCCCAGGAGTTGGAGGTTGCTGTGAGCTGTGATGCCACAGCACTCTACCGAGGGCAATAAAGTGAGACTCTGTCTCTAAAAAAAAAAAAAAAAAAAAGACTGAGGGTAATGACATGTAGAATAGTCAATTTTTTGTCACCATTGTTTAATTAATGATAGGACATTTAACCACCAAAATACAGGAGTGCCATAATTGAGTCTGGTTAACTCTATGAAAAATCCACTTTATATAAGTTATATATGTGTGTATCATGTATATAATTACACACGTAATGTGTGATTATATGTAGCATATGTAATTATATAATAACATTCAATGATAACATATGGAATCTTCCTGTAGCCCCAGCTACTCGGGAGGCTGAAGCAAGAGAATCGCCTAAGCCCAGGAGGTTGCTGTGAGCTGTGACGCCGCAGCACTCTACTGAGGGCGATAAAGTGAGACTCTGTCTCTGCAAAAAAAAAAAAAAAGAATCTTTAACAATTTTACTGCAGACTAAATGAAAGCTTTGTCACAGACCACAACTGGCCCCCAGGACTGTGCCCAGAGGCCCCCACCCAGCCCCCCAGCCTTATTCAGCCATTCCGCCCCACTGAGCCTCAGGCTGTCTCGTGCCTCCTTTCCTTGGCCCGCTCCTTCTGCCCGGGCTTTGCATGATTGCCTACTCTTCCCTCAAAACCCTGCTCAACTGTTACCTTCTCTGCCAAGTTTTCTTTGTTTTTCCCCAGCTCTAAGAAGACAAATCTTATCTCTCATGCCCAGAATGGCGTCTTAGTCTGTTTCATGCTGCTGTAACAATACTGGAGACTGGGTAGTTTATAAAGAAGAGCAGCTTATTCTCTCCCAGCTCTGGAGGCTGGGAAGTCCAAGATCAAGCTGCATCTGGTGTGAGTCTTCTCTCTGTGTCCTGACGTGGCAGAACAGCAGAGATCGGCCAGTCTGCTCCCGCCAGCCCCTTTATAGCAGCATTAATCCATGAGGCCCAACCTTATCACCCAAGCACCTCCCAGTGCCGCTGTATTGGGGATACACATGAACCACAGTAAATGGTTATCAGTTTATATTTCCATCATTGTGTTGGTTTTAAAATTATCTCCTTCCTCACTAGACTTTGCATTCCTTGTTCATTGTAGGTCCCATCACAGTGGTAAGCACACAGTAGGTGCTCATTAAACGCTTACCAAATGGACTCATTCTGAACAGAAATCAACTTGTTCAAAGCAAAGTTTACTTAATGAGAGTGACTCAAAGCCAACTAGATAATGAAACAACCTCCCCATGTGTTAACATCAAGTTCCACATGGAGGGCTGGGTACAGTGGCTCATGCCTGTAATCCCAGCACTTTGGGAGGTCCAGGTGAGAGCACTGCTTAAGGCCAGGAGTTCAAGACCAGCCTGGGCAACACCGAGAGGCAGAAAGACCCCATCTCTACACATCAAAATATGCACTACATGGAAGACCAAGTCATTGGTCTCACTGTTCAGAAAGGTTCTCACAGAGAAATGGTATCTATAGAGATATATTTAAAGCAAAAGATAATTTAAAATTACTGCCCGCAAAATGGAGTTTCCATTTATCCAGATAACATTATTCCACAATATCAAGGAGAAAACATGATTGATTATTATAGTATTTTTTAAAAAGCAAAGATTAAAAAAAATCAAATGTAGATATTTAAATTTTAAATGGAAAAGCATTTTTGTTGTTGTTGTTGTTTTTGGGGGAGACAGAGTCTCACTTTATCACCCTCTGTAGAGTGCTATCGTGTCATAGCTCACAGCAACCTCAAACTCTTGGGCTCAAGTGATTCTCATGCCTCAGCCTCCTGAGTAGGTGGGACTATAGGCACCCGGCTATTTTTAGAGATGAGATCTCGTTCTGACTCAGACTGATCTTGAACCTGTGAGCTCAGGCAATCCACCTGTCTCAGCCTCCCAGAGTGCTAGGATTACAGGCATGAGCCACAGCAGTGATCATTTTTTAAAAGGGAATACACTGGTGAGTGGACTTTTTTTTTTTTAACTTAAAACTTGCTCAGGCCAGGCACCTGTAGCCCAGTGGTTAGGGGCCGGTAGGTTTGAACCCAGTCCAGGCCTGCTTTAAAAAAAAAAAAAAAATAGCAGGCATTGTAGTGGGCGCCTATAGTCCCAGGTACTAGGGAGGCTGAGGCAACAGAATCGCTTGAGCTCAAAAGTTTGAGATTGCTGTGAGCTATGATGATACGGCACTCTACCAAGGGTGACAAAGTGAGACTCTGTCTCAATAAAATAAAATAAAATAAACAAAAAAAACTTGTTCAAACCATATTTTCTACAAGCAGTCTAGCTGAAGCACAAAATGTCCTTTTGACTTACAACATGCCAGTTCAAGACTCACGCATGGCTCTGTGGGATACACACACCTCCCCCCTCAGCGGCAAAGCTCTACAGATTCAGAAATGGACAGACCCCTCCAAGTCCATTTATTCTTGTGGACCTGGTAACTGTGTGAACCAAATTCCCTTTGTTCCCATTAGAAGATCCGAAACTAAAACAATCAGCAACCCATTCATTTAGGCCCAAATATGGTGCTATGTGCTGGCTTAGGACACACACCCGTGGGGCTGCCATGCACAGGAAAGTTTATGAGAGACAAGTACTTATCCAGGAACTAGAGTGTTAAATATTTACAAATGTTAAGAGAGGCTGTGTGCCCAAGCCCTCTCAAGGGACGAATGGTTGACTCAGGCTTTTCTTTCTGGTTTACATAGAAGATCTGTTATGGTAAAGCAAATGATGAAAAATGAGAAATGTATTCCGACAGTTGTTTGGACAATGTGGCTGCAGCAGGCTAGCCTGGCCCTCCAGGAGAGCACTTTCAGCTCTGTGCTGCTTAGCTTCACCTCAAATCCATCCTTTCCTCTGTCATGTTGGAGAATTAGGACTCACCAGCGAATGGCTCTTCTGCTCTCTGCAAGGCCAGGTGAACGATTAGGCTGCAGACGTGGATTTTGTTTTGTTTTGTTTTTTCAGTTGTGCAGTAGAACCTCTGTGCATTGACCACCCCAGGGACTGTAACAAACTGGTCAAACACAGAATCAGGCTGACTGTACTGCTCCAAACATGTGGTACACATCCGGTCTATGAAAATCAGGTCAGCTGAAGGAGGTCAATGCAGGGAGGATATCAACTACTGAGGCTTAAATGGTTAAACTAATGGAACCATTTTCCATTGCATTTATTTTTTTAGTTAAATATTTAGACTTTTTAAAAAAGCTTCTCTATTGTAAGTTATAAAAATGATACATGACTATTATTTAAAAAGTCAAAAATTGGCTTGGGGCCCGTAGCACAGTGGTTACAGTGCCAGCCACATACAACAAGGCTGGTGGATTCGAACCCAGCCCAGGCCAGCTAAACAACAATGACAACTGCAACAAAAAATAGCCAGATGTTGGGCGGTGCCTGTGGCTCAGTGAGTAGGGCGCCAGCCCCATATACCGAGTGTGGCGGGTTCGAACCCAGCCCCGGCCAAACTGCAACAAAAAAATAGCCAAGTGCCTGTAGTCCCAGCTACTCAGGAGGCTGAGGCAAGAGAATCACCTAAGCCCAAGAGCTGGAGGTTGCTGTGAGCTGTAATGCTACAGCACCCTACAGAGGGCAACATGGTGAGAGTCTGCCTCAAAACAAAAAAAAAATTTAAAAATGTCAAAAATTCAGAAATGTATGAAGTAAAAAAAAAAAAAAGTTTCCTCTCCCTTCCCTACATCCCATACTCCAAGTATAATTTGAGGTTTATCCGAATTGTTTCCTATGAATTATAATAGCAACACAGACTCTAGAGTCAGACTGCCTGCATGCTTGTCCCAGCTCTGCCTCTCTCCTAGCACTGTGACCCTGGCCATGTTACTTGTGCCTCAGTTTTCTCATCTGTAAAATGGGCACAATTACGACGCTCACCTCCTGGGGTTGCTGTGAAGTTTACACAAGTTATTTATGGAAAGTGCCTAGAACCGTGAGCTATGATGACGCCTCTGCCCTCCAGCACAGACTAAGTACTAGGTATGTGTGAACTATCATCATTAGCAGCAGGGATGCTGTTAATACTGACTGTATAGGATTTGCAACTGTAACAGAAACCCCGAATTACAGCAGCTCAAACAAGATAGAAGTTTATTTCTGTTTCTAGGGAGACTTTGGCGCCCACTTTCATGCAGGATTGGGCCACACTGTCCCCAGGATCTTCACACCCACCCAGCCGCCCACTTAAAATGGAGGTTGACACTTACTGCTAAATAAAAGAAAGAAAGGACCCCAGGGCACAGCTAGCCATCCACATGGCCTCTTTTTCTTAGTGCGGATTTTTTGTGGCTGTTGCTCTGCACACTGAGTCTTCATGTAGCAATGTTCTCTGTGCCTTTGCTGTGTCAGTAGAGACAAGCCTGGCTTATGTTGCCATTAGCTCTGTTCTCTTCCAGGGAATAGAGTTCTCTTAATTTCCTTAGCCAAGCCTTACGGATGGACATTGTTTCCAATTTTTGCTATTGCAAACAAAGCAACAACTTAGATCCTTGTATGTATTTATTTAGCATTATTATTTTATTTATTGCTTCTTCTTAAAGGCAAGGTTACTGTTGCCTGAGCTAGAAGGCAGTGGTGTCATCATAGCTCACTGCAACTTCCAAGTCCTGGGTTCAAGGGATCCTCCTGCTTCAGCTTCCTGAGGAGCTGAGACTGTAGGCACAAGGCTGGTTCAATTTATTTATTGTGGCTTGGCGCCTGTGGCTCAAGCGGCTAAGGCACCAGCCACATACACATGAGCTGGTGGGTTCAAATCCAGCCCAGGCTTGACAAGCACAATGATGGCTGCAACCAAAAAATACCTGCGTGTTGTGGCAGGTGCCTGTACTCCCAGCTACTTGGCAGGCAGAGGCAGGATAATCGTTTGAGCCCAGGAGTTGGAGTTCGCTGTGAGCTGTGATGCCTTGGCACTCTACCCAGAGCAACAGCTTGAGGCTCTGTCTCAAAAAAAGAAAGAAAGAAAGAATTATTATTATTATTATTATTTTAGTGATGGGGTCTTGCTTTGTTGCCCAGGCTGGTCTTGAACTCCTGGGCTCAAGCAATCCTCCTACCCTGGCCTCCTAAACTGCCGGACTATAGGCACGAGCCAACACACCTGGCCTTTTTTGCATTTTTGCCAGCATGTCTATAACATGGGTTTATAGGGGTGGGCTGCAAAGGAAAAAGGCTTGCATATTTAAAATTTTGATAGTGTGAAATGCCTCTGAAAATATTCTATCAATGTCTGCTTCCCCAATAGCATGTAAGAGTCCTCATATCTTATCTACAAAGGAAAAGTCACCCTTTTAGAGAGACAACCATTCCCATGTGAAGACCTTGGAGAGACAGGCTGCAGCAACAACTCCCAACCCCTCAATCATCAGTGACATTCTTGATTTATTGCTGGTCCAGACTGACAGCCAAAAAAAAAAACAAAAAAGGAAAAGAGGGCGGCACCTGTGGCTCAGTGGGTAGGGCACCGGCCCCATATATGGAGGGTGGCAGGTTCAAACCCAGGCCCAGTCAAATTGCAACAAAAAATAGCCGGGTGTTGTGGCAGGCACCTATAGTCCCTGTAGTCCCAGCTACTCAGGAGGCTGAGGCAGAAGAATCACCTAAGCCCAAGAATTGGAGGTTGCTGTGAGCTGTGATGCCACAGCACTCTACCGAGGACAACAGGGTAAAATTCTGTCTCAAAAAAAAAAAGAAAAGAAAAAAAGAAAAAAGAAAGGAGATAGAAGCCAGAAGGCAGGCATTTACCGAGAGATGGCATTATTTTCCTTGCCTTACAAGTGTGAAAACAGAGGTGTGGCACAGTTATATAATTTATCCAGTTCACATAGTTGGCAAGGCCTTGTTCCCCTTTCTTTTCTGCTTCCCCTTGGAACTTTTCCTTATTTGTTCTTGTCTTAAATCAGATTTACTGATGTATAATTTATATGCAATAAAATTCACCAACACTTACTGTGCAATTTGCCAAGTTTTAAGAACTGTGTACAGTTATGTAACCACCAGCACAATCATGAGATGGAACATTTTCATCACCCCACAAAGATCCCTCATTGGCTGGGTGCAGCGGTTGAAGCCTATAATCCTAGCATTTTGGGAGACCAAGGCAGGAGGATCTCTTGAGGCCAGGAGTTTGAGACTAGCCTGGGAAATATAATGAGACCACCCTCCACCCAGCTCTATGGAAATTTAAAAAATTAGCTGGGCATGGGGCGAGGACCTGTAGTCCCAGCTACTTAGGAGGCTGAGGTAGGAGGATCACTTGAACCCAGGAGATTGAAATTGCTGTGAGCTAGGCTGATGCCACAGCATTCCAGCACAGGCAACGCAGTGAGAACTGTTGAAACAAACTCCAAAAGACCCCTTATGTTAAGGCCAGGTGTGGTGGCTCACACCTATAATCCTAGCACTTTGGGAGGCACAGGTTTGAGACTAGCCTGAGCTAGAGTGAAACCCTGTCTCTAAAAATAGCCGGGCGTTGTGGCTGGTACCTATAGTTTCAGCTACCAGGGAGGCTGAGGCAAGAGAATTGCTTAAGCCCAAGAGTTTGAGGTTGCTGTGAGCTGAGACACCACAGCACTCTACCAAGGGCAACAGAGTGTTCTTATTTCATATAAATGGAATCTTACATCATGTTACCCTCTTTTTTCCTGACTTCTTTCACTTAAAATACTGCCTTTGAGATTCATTCATGTTTTCACATAGGTATGTAGCTAACTTTTTTATTAAATTGCAAAGAAGTGTTTTATTTTATGGATATACAAACATTTGTTTATCCATTTACAAGATGACAAACGTTTAGCTTGTTTCCAATTTTAGCTATCACAAATAAAGCTGCTAAGAATGTTTGTGTACCAGTTCTTTAAGAACATACATTTTCGGCTCAGCGCCTGTGGCTCAAGCTGTTAAGGTGCCAGCCACATACAACTGAGCTACTGGGTTTGAATCCAGTCGGGGCCTGCCAAACAACAATGACAGCTGCAACCAAAAAAATAGCTGGGCATTGTGGCAGGTGCCTGTAGTCCCAGCTACTTAGGAGGCAGAGGCAGGAGAATAGCTTGAGCCCAGGAGTTGGAGGTTGCTGTGAGCTGTGATGCCACAGTACTCTACCTGCGGCAACAGCTTGAGGCTCACACTTTGGGAGGTCAAGTCAGGGGGATTTCCGTGAGCCCAGGAGTTCAAGACCAGCCTGAGCAAGAGTGAGACCCCCACATCTACTAAAAATAGAAAATTAGTCAGGCACTGTGGCAGGCTCCTGTAGTCCCAGCTACTTGGGATGCTGAGGCTCAAAGATAGCTCAAGCCCAATGGTTTGATGATGCCCCAGCACTCCACGCAAGGCAACATAGTAAGCATTACTTTGGCAAATAGTTACTATGCATTCTCACGGTAACACACAGGAGTTCTGGCTGCCCACATCCTTCCCAACCCTTGTTATTATCAGTTTTTTTTCATTTTAGCCATTCTAAAGAGTACATAGTAAGATTTCATTTTGTTTTTATTTGCATTTTCTTAATGATGAATGATGTTGAGCTTATTTTCAGGTGTTCCTTAGCTGATTGCATATTTGGTGAAGTATCTACTCAAATCTTATGTCTCCTCCCCACCACTTCTTAATATTAGGTTGTTTGGCTTCTTTTTTTTTTTTTTTTAGAGATGGAGTCTCACCTTATCACCCTGGGTAGAGTGCCGTAGCATCACAGCTCACAGCAACCTCCAGCTCTTGGGCTTAAGTGATTTTCTTGCCTCAGCCTCCCGAGTAGCTGGGACTACAGGCACCCGCCACAATGCCTGGCTAGAGAAAGGATTATTCTAAAGGTAAGTTTAATATTGCAAGTTTCACTATAGGACCACCATCTAAATTGCATTTTAAGTGGAAGGAAAGGGTTGTGAGAAAGATGGGAAATTAAAATCATTCTACAAAATGCAGAAATGATAACAGCTTATTGAAAACTCATCAAGGCCTACTAACAGTACAGTGGGGTAGATTTTACAAACATCCACTTCCATTAGGTGATGAAAGACAAGTGGAGGGTGGTGCCTGTGGCTCAAAGTGGTAAGGCGCCAGCCCCATATGCCGGAGGTGGCGGGTTCAAGCCCAGCCCTGGCCAAAAACTGCAAAAAAAAAAAAAAAGACAAGTGGAGGAGACACAGTATGTGGGACAGCAGCCCTTCAAGAATGGGTACTGAAGACATGTAGAGAATTCACATTAAATCAGAATGTTCTGATCTGATATTTATACAGGCTATATCAATACTCTCATAAATGATATCCCCATCCTGAATGTCTTTCAAGCACAATTTAAAACAAGCTACAAAATTTTCTTCTTCATCAACTAGTTTCCTCCGAGTTAAAGCTCAACTTACTTTGGTCATAAAACCAAAGCAAGAACTTAAGGGTTGCATGGTTTCCATACAGATTTAATGTGAAAGAAATCATTCTAAAATTTATTTTAAAATAAATTAAATCATTTTAAAATGAATCTACTGGGGGGGGGGGCTGCTTCTATGGTTCAGTGAGTAGGGCGCTGGCCCCACATACCGAGGGCGTTGGGTTCAAACACGGCCCTAGCCAAACTGCAAAAATAGCCGGGCGTTGTGGCGGGCGCCTGTAGTCCCAGCCACTTGGGAGGCTGAGGCAAGAGAATCAGCTAACCCCAAGAGCTAGAGATTGCTGTGAGCTGTGAAGCCACAGCACTCTACCAAAGGCAACAAAGGGAGACCCTGTCTCTAAAAAATAATAATAATAATAAAATTAAATTAATCTACTTTTATTGTTCTGCTTGTACCTTAATTATGGCATAACAGATCTGCTCATTCAAAAGGTCATAGAGGCTCGGCGCCTGTAGCTCAAGGGGCTAAGGCGCAAGCCATATACACCAGAGCTGGCAGGTTCAAATCCAACCCGGGCCTGCCAAACACAACTACAACCAAAAAATAGCCGAGTGCTGTGCTGGGCACCTGTAGTCCCAGCTACTCAGGAGGCTGGGGCAAGAGAATCGCTTAAGTTCAGGAGTTGGAGGTTGCTGTGAGCTGTGATGCCAGGCACTACCCAGGGTGACAGCTTGAGGCTCTATCTCAAAAAAAAAAGTCATAGAGCCAGCAACCCCTGTGTCATCTGCTGACCACTTGACGTACTCTTTACACTTGAAAGCATTTTCTTATATTCTGTTGTTTGCTTTGGAAACATGGGTTTTTAATGGTCAAGGAAACGTGTTTTGTCTCATCATTCAGGAGTCCTTCAGGACACGTGTGCAGTACTGCAGACAGGACAGACACAGACTCAGAGCCCAGGTTCCAACTCAGAACATGGAAAAGCACTTGGTGGGTCATCCTTATAAATTCCCATTCCCAACAGTTCTTGCTGGCAAGGCAGTCCTGACACCTAAACTCTCCTTTGGGGCACTGCCCTCTGTGGCTGCCCATGGCTCTGGGCCCTCTTCCCAGCCAGTTCCTCCCCGGAGCTTCCACAACACGGCAGGAAAACGCTCTTCTGCAGGAACAGAGAACAGACCCATGGCTTTGCTTGGAGTGGCTGCTGAATCTGAGTTTCTTCTTACTGATTCTTTTAAATATGGAAAAAGCACTTTGTTGCCATTGTGAAGCAAGGGTCAGCCCCACTCGGATCACGTTTCATTTCCAACCACAACGTCTTGGTCTGTGGATTTCCGTTTACATCAACCGCAGGCTTATACATCCAGGAAGGTGTGTCTGTTGGACATAGGCTTTCCTTCTGCGTCCTTTTCTTAAGGCTAGATAATGGTTAGATCAAGCCGTCTCCTCTCTCCCACTTCACCTTTTCCAGGCAGGTGCTTTGGGTTCAGGATGCAGTGAGTTGAGGTCGCACCTTCCCCAGTTAGGAGAGGCCTTCAGGGTATCTCAGTAGGAACCTGCAGGGGGCGTTGAGCATCATGGAAGCCATGAGGTTGACGCGCGGCCGCCAGGCCAGATGGAAGATGAGCGCGTGCCAGGCAGCCCCTGTCAGAAGACCCCAGAAGAGCGCGAGAGCTGGACAGCCAGGCCCGATGTAGAGACCGGCTCTCCCCCTGCCGGCCTGTCCCTCTCTCTGCGCCGCGTTGCCCGGGCCTGTGCGCTCCGGGAGCGAGGGAGGCGGGCGGGCCGCGGGGTAGCGGAGTCCGTAAGTCAAGGTAGGGGACGCGCCTCCGCGAGCCACCGCCGGTCCCAGCGATACAGGACAAGTGGCATCCCAGCCAGCCCGTGGAGCTGGGGGTCGCGGACCGGCTGCCTCCGCCTTGGTGATGTTGGGTGGCAGCGAGCCCCGGAGCCAGAGGGCTGGAGGGTGGGCAGGGGGGCCCCATTTCCTAGGCCTGGGAACGAAAGGGATTGTAGCCATTCATTCGCCACCCAGACACAACCCAGACATGCCCCAGACACTGTTCCAGACGTGACCCAGACATGTCCCAGACACGCCAAATGTAACTACCAAGCCCTGCTAAATGTAACTACCCAGGGCCCCATGCGACTATATTATACCCCTAGACAAAGAGCCTAAAGACAGAGAGACAGACAGACAGACAGACAGAGACAGACAGACAGACAGACAGAGCTTTTCTCTCCCGGCCAGGAGTTCTGGCGCTTCTGTATTCTTTTCTGTAAATAAATCCTGTTTTACCACTGATCCATGGTCGGTGGATTCATTCTTCCAATCACTGAGACTAAGAACCTACTGTGAAATTTCGGTATCACTAGCAGTTGTCATTGTTGATTAGCTGGCCCAGGCTGAGTTTGAACCTGTGAGCCTCAGTGTATATGTGGTCAGCGCCCTATCTGCTGAGCCATGGGCACTCCCCGGGGCCTCTAATTATAATTAAAATTTCTTCCTAGGCCAGGCACTAGGAATCCCAGCACTTGGGAGGCCAAGGCGGGTGGATTGCCTGAGCTCACAGGTTCAAGACCAGCCTGAGCCAGTGTGAGACTCCATCTCCAAAAAATAGCCAGGTGTTGTGGCAGACACCTGTAGTCCCATCTGCTTGGGAGGCTGAGGCAAGAGGATAACGTGAGCCGAAAAGTTTGAGGTTGCTGCGAGCTGTGATGCCACAGCACTCGACCCAGGTCCACAGCTTGAGACTCTGGCTCAAAAACAAAACAAAACAAAAAAACTTCTTCGTTTATGACAATCATGGCCATGTCTGCATGTCTTATCATACCTGATTAAAACAAATCACAGGTACCATTAGAATGGACATTTGAGAAATCTTGGCCTAAACCAAGTCCCAAAGCTTTTTCTCTCTGTTTTCTTCTAGAACAGGAGTCAGTAAGCTATAGCCTATAGGCCAGCTCCTTGTTTCTCTAACTAAAGTCTTATTGGAGTACAGCCAACCCTGGCATTTGTGTATTGTTTATGGTGCCACGACTGAATAGTCATGCCAAAGATCACATGGTCCATAATCCCTCCCAAATGTCTGATATCTGCCCCCTTGAGAAAAAGTGTGAAGACCACTGTTGTAAAAGTTTTATGGTCTTAGCTCTTACATTAGGTCTGAGATCCATTTTGAGTTAAGTATTTTTATGATCTAAAATAAAATCTGAGGTCCTTTATTTTTGCATATGAGCATTCATTTGTTTCAGCATAATTTTCTTTTCTTTCTTTTCTTTTTTCTTTTTTTTTTTGAGACAGAGTCTTAAGCTGTTACCCTGGGTAGAGTGCTGTGACATCACAGCTCACAGCAACCTCTAACTCTTGGGCTCAAGCTATTCCCTTGCCTCAGCCTCCCTAGTAGCTGGGACTACAGGCGCCCGCCAGCCACAACACCCAGCTATTTTATTTTTAGAGACAGGGTTTCACTCTTACTCAGGATGGTCTCAAGCTCACGAACTCAGGCAAACCACCCACCTCGGCCTCCCAGAGTGCCGAGCTTACAGGTGTGAGCCACCTCCCAGGCCTTACTTTGGTCTTTCTTAATTTCTCTTTACTGCTTTATAGTTTTCAGTGTATAGTTCTTACATGTATTTTGTTAAATTATCCTGTATTTCACATCTTTGATGTGAAAATTATTTATTTATTTTTTATTTTTTTTCATTTTATTTCCTTGCTTTTATTTTTTTGGCTTATACCTATAATCCCAGCTCTGTGGGAGGCTGAGGAGGGAGAATTGCTTGAGCTCAGTTCAAAATTTGCCTGAGAGTGAGACCCTGATTCATTAAAAAATGCAAAACCCAGCCCAGTGCCTCAGTGAATGCCTGTAACCCCAGCAGCTTCCGGAGGCTGAGGTAGCAGGATGCCCACAGCCCAAGTCTGAGGTTGCAGTAAGCTATGATGCCACTGCACTCTGCTCAGGGCATAGGGTGGGACTCTGTCTCAACCAAAAAAAAATTTTTTTGTTTTAAATTTTCAATTATTTGCTGCTAGAATACTAAATTGAGTTTTATATATTGGCCCTGTATCCTGTGACTTTGCTAAATCTCACTTATTAGTTCTGATACATTTTTGTAAATTTCTTAGAATTATCAACATAGACAACTATGTTGTATGTGGAAAAAAATCAGTTTTACTTCTTATTTTCCAATATTTTATTTCTTTTTCTTGCTTGACATCCTTGCACAGGACTTGCACCTCTAGCACAGTCCAGGCACCATGGCTCACGCCTGTAATCCTAACCCTCTGGGAAGCTGAGGCGGGTGGATTGCTTGAGCTCAGGAGTTTGAGACCAACCTGAACAAGAATGAAACCTCATCTCTAAAAAAATAGCCAGGCACTGGCTCGACTCCCATAGCACAGTGGTTATGACGCTGGCCGCATACACTGAGGCTGGCAGGTTCAAACACAGCCCAGGCCAGCTAAACAACAATGACAACTGCAACAACAACAACAAAATACCCAGGCATTGTGGCAGGTGCCTATAGTCCCAGCTACTTGGGAGGCTGAGGCAAGAGAATCACTTGAGCTCAAGAGTTTGAGGTTGCTGTGAGCTGTGATGGCACAGCACTCTACCAATAGCTCTTGGTTTATGTGTCACAGAATCTTCAAGGCTTTGGGGAATGGAGGTTTAGAAAGGTGGGGAGCTCACCATGAACTAGGTATAGAGAAGAGATAAGGTGATAGATGTTAGAGAAAACCAGTACCAACAAGAAAGAAAAGGAGTTGACAGCCTGAAGACTGGGAAGGCATCTCTGACCCTGGTTATTTCCCAAAATTGGCAGATAGGCCCATTCAGAACAGCCTTTTATTTTTACCTTGTCGGTGGTCTCCCAAATCAAAATGCAGGCCACCGCCCACTTCACTCACTTCCTGACTGGTACACAAGTTCCTTGACTCTGCCTGAGACCCGGCAATGCTTTTTCTTCTAATGGGTGGTCTTAGACACACACCTCCTCACACTGACACAGATGGACGAGACAGTCCAAGGGGAGTGAGTGAGCAGTGACCTGCAGGGACAGGGAACTTCAAAGAGATGGAACGAGGGAGACCTGCAGCCTTTGGGAACAAAAGGCCATGGGGGGCAGACCTGAAGAGGAATGCTTGTATATTAGCAAGGGCAGGAGTTACAGCTAATTATGAGAAAGAATAGGGACAGAATAAGATTTCCACTTAGAAAGCTGTGTGAAGCTATTCAAGCCGTAGAGATTGTGCAGAGACGACGTAGTTACCACAGCACCTGAAACTGCTGGACCTGCCCTGAGGCAGGAAGACCTCCTGGTTTCAGATCCTGCCTCTGCCCCTCCCCCACTGTGTCATCCTGGGCAGACGACTTAAACCTCTCCCCAGAAAGACCTATTATTCCTATTATTCTTTTTTCTTCCTTCTCATCATGTACCTAAAAGATAACCAAACTGGTATCCAGTGAGCTTTCCTAAAAATGACTGTTCAAATAATGCAGTGTGTGCACTCCCATCAGAATAGAGGCAAGAACCATCCTAGGGGAGATGGGAGGCCCAGGCTGCAGCCTTCAACCTAAAGGTGGGACATTAAGGTGGATATAGGAGCATCCTTTACAGATTTGCATCAAGCTGGCCTTTCATCACAGTGGGAAGGAGAATTTGACAGACAGTGGGGTGGGTGAGGCACAGCTCATCCACTAATCTGCTGAGGGTGTGAGCAAATATTGAGGGTTCCCATTCATTACTTCCCACTTGGTCAGGCTCCTGCTAACATGTGTTTACATTTAATCATGCGACTTGCATAAATATAGACATGTGTGGCTTTGTTGCAGAACTAGACTTGCTTTAAAGTTAATGTGAAATGCATGTGTTTTCTGCTATCCCAAGGGTGGCTGAGTAGCTACCCTACATTCCTAGAGGCCTCCAACATTTCCTTCCTTCCTGGAAAGAGCATTTAATTCTCTTCTCAAACTGCTGACTGTCTGGGGCGGTGTGGCTCAGCAGCCAGGAGGAAGCTCTGCGGATCTGGAAGGCAACTTGGGAGTCTGGTTTAGCCAGCCCACCCACGTAATGCATTTAGCAGACCTGCCTCTACTCAGGGCTGAGCCTCTGGCTCCCACAGCCTCTACCCTATAAGCAAAGATTGAAGGTTATCTATGTATAAGTAAGAGAGAAGCAAGAAAAGAGGCAGTTAAACAGAATCGCAGCCGACTGAAATGAGATTTTTGGAGCTCCTGGAGTCTTGTAAGTTTCTTGAGGACCAAGAAACTCATCTCTGTGAGTTGCTCAGCTGGAAGTGCAGCCCCCCACAGGTGGCAGCAGAGGTCCCCTCTCCCTTGGTGGGGTCCCTTCTGGATGGCCTTCCTCCTCCAGCGTCAGCAACCCTCCTCCCCGTCCTGCTGAGCTTCCTCCCTCTTACCACCTCTGGTTCTCTAAGCTGCCACATGATTTCATGTCCTCTGCTGGCTCAAATTTCCTCTTACACACTGTGAATTCCTCCCATCTCCAATTCCAATCCTGATCTCTTTTCTTTTTCTTTCTTTTTTTTTTTTTTATTTTGAGACAGAGTCTTAAGCTGTTGCCCTGGGTAGAGTGCCATGGTGTCATAGCTCACAGCAACCTCTAACTCTTGGGTTTAAGCGATTCTCTTGCCTCAGTCTCCCAAGTAGCTGGGGACTATAGGCGCCTGCTATTGTTGTTGTTGTTGTTGTTGTTGTTGTTGTTGTTGTTGTTGCAGTTGTCATTGTTGTTTCAGCAGGCCTGGGCCAGGTTTGAACCTGCCAGCCTTGGTGTATGTGGCCAGCGCCCGACCCACAGGGCTACGGGCACTGCCCCTGATCTCTTTTCTGAATGCCTGGTGGTCCCTTCCATGGATGTCTCCAGGCCTCTGAAATTCAGCATTTCCAAAACTAGAACTCATGGATCTCCCCAAATGCATTCTTGGACCTGAATTCCCCATCAGGCCTGAGATAGCATCTCTCCCTCACTAGCTCTGTCTAAAAACCCGAGTCTTCTCCAACACCCCTGTCTCCGTTAAGCCTCAGTGATAGTGATCTTACAGCTAATATTAGTTGAGTGTATCCAGGGCTCCAGACAGCATACTAATCACCAGCATTTTCATTTGCTATACCAACTTTATGAGGTAGCATTTTATAGATAAGGAAAATGAGGTGCAGAGAGATTGCTCAAGGTCCTGGAGCTGAACTGGTCCTTGGATCTGTTTGATTCTAGAGTTTGAGACTTTGGCCCCCTCTGTACCACCCATACACCCTAAACATCTCTCACTTCTTTTTTTTTTTTTTTTTGCAGTTTTTGGCCGGGGCTGGGTTAGAGCCCACCACCTCCAGCATGTGGGGCCGGCGCCTTACTCCGTTGAGCCAAAGGTGCCGCCCCATCTCTCACTTCTGTACTTCTTCTAGGTTGGACTTTCCTTCCTTCCTTCCTGTCTTGCTCTGTCACCCCCCGGATAGTGCATTGCATCATCATAGTTCTCTGCAAACTTCAACTCCTGGGCTCAAGTAATCCTCCTGCCTCAGCCTCCCCAGTAGCTGGGACAACAGGTGCCATCACCACATCTGGCCAGTTTTTCTCTTTTGCAGAGACAGGGTCTCACTCTTGCTCATTTGATCCTGAACTCCTGGCCTCACGTGATCCTCCGGCTTCAGCTTCCCAGAGTGCTGGGATCACAGGTGTAAACCAACACATCTGGCCAGGGCCGGCCTCTTTTGTGCATGCAGGTATTGTTCCTCCTAAAGACCAGAGCCACCCTGCATCCATCAGCAACTCCTGCAGCAGCCTGCACCTCCTATAGGTCTCCGCGCTTCACTAACACAGCGAGTTCCAAACCCTATGGAAGATCCTGCATGGCCTATGGGAGAAAGTCTGAACTCCTAAGCCTCGCCAAAAGAAAACAGATTTCTTGGCTCAGATTGTCGGCGCCATCTCCCCATTTGCCCACGCCCATCCTGTATTTGTGTCTCCAGCATGATGAGCTGTGGGCTGGCCCGTCTTTGTTCCCCCCTCAGGACTGGCTGTTCTGCTGTCTCCACTCGTGAATTCCACTTCTCCCCCTAAAACTGAACTCAGATGGGTCACTTCCGGCGAAGACATTCCAGTTCTGTCCATGGGCCTACATTATTTGTACTTTTTGTTTAACAAACAGTAGCAGTATTCCTTCATCTGCATGTTGCCACAGCCCTTGCTGATGACGGGTTATTGTCATTTCTCCTCTAAAGTGGAGGAGAACATAGCCATTGTTGCCAGTAGATTCTTAATCGTTGGCCATTTACTCCTCCAATAATCTCTTACTAAACCCCTTCACATACAACTCAGACTCACGTATGCATTGTGGAAAATTAGTAAGACAGAGACTGAAGGTCTCTGAGCTCATAAGAAATGCATTGGGTTTTTTTTTTGTTTGTTTGTTTTTGAGACAGAGCCTCAAGCTGTCACCCTGGGTAGCAATTCTCTTGGCTCCGCCTCCCAAGTAGCTGGGGCTACAGGCACCCACTACCACGTCCGGCTATTTTTTGGTTGTAGTTGTCATTGTTGTTTGGCAGGCCCGGGCTGGATTCAAACCTGCCAGCTCTGGTGTACGTGGGTGGCACCCTAGCTGCTTGAGCTACAGGAGCTGAGCCAATAAATGCATTTTTCTTGTTACACAGCTACCTCAGAGGGCAGGGACCACCTGCTAAATGTATATGTATTCCCAGTGCTTAGTGTAAGGCATGGCTGAGAGTCAGTATTTCATAAATGTTAGCCAACTGAATGAATGAACCTGAATTCTAATTCTGATCTAATTTATGGATGGAAAATGAGAGAATTGAGGCACAAGGACAAAATATCCATTCAGAGCCTGATCTTCTATACCACAACTAACATCCACAGAGAATTCTGAGGAACCCCCAAAGCATAGCTTTGGAACCAGCACTCCCTTGCAGAGATGGAACCCTACAATCTATTTAGGGGCCCCTGGATGGAGGCCCAGATTAAATCATTGAGTGATCATGATACTAATGGGTAGACTTTACAGGCCATGGAAGTGTTGGGCTGTGCATGCTCCTACAGACAGAACATATTATGAACCTCAGCAAAGCCTTTGGGATGAAATTGGGACCTGGAATTCACTTCTGAACCCCTGAAATTACTTGCCTGGCTCTGATGCTCCCAACCCCCCAAAGGCATTAATTGGTCACTGGTTTTTATAGGAAAGCTCTGCTGAGCCCCCCAAAGCACTTCCTACTTGAGGGGTAGGAAGAGGGGTGCCTGACTGGGTATCAGATGCCGGGTGTTCTGGGCTGAGCTAGGTGGAGAGTTTCTGCCCTCCAGATGTGCAAACTTCACCACGGAACAATTTGGGTGACCACTGTTCCATCTCCAGGGGGGTTGGGAGACCCCAGGGAACACAGAAGTGGCTCCCAGGCCTATAATTCGCCCCAGACACCTTTGATTTAGAAGCACAGCAAAGCTGCGACATTAGCCCTAGCCAGCGACACTACTTGGCCCCTGCCTTCCACAGCCCTGGCCCCAAAGCTGAAGCTGAGTCTGGAAAACAGAGAAGCAAGAAGACCTGCTCCTTTGTCTGTCCCAGGGGCTGAAGCCTCAGTGAATTTCAGCGTCATCAGTCCTTGTGTGACCTGCTCCTCAGTAGATCGGGAAGACGCCGTCTTTGGGTTCCAGGTGGAACCGGGCCCCTCAGCAGCCTGAGCTGGACAGCGCTGAGAGTGTGTGTGTGTGTGTGTGTGTGTGAGTGAGTGTGCGAGCGCGGTGTTATGTTAGCGTGAGTAGGTGTGTGTAATTGTGAGTCTGTGGGTATGTGCGTGTTAGTATTAGTGTGTGAGCTTATGTTTGCATGTAAATGTGTGTGACAAGTGTGTTACCTGGGTGTGTGGAGAATGTGTGTGTACACGTGTGCGTGTGAGTGTGCATGTGTTATGTGGTGTGTCTGGCTGTGTGCGTTGTTGGTGTCACGTGTGTGCATGTATATGTGAGTGTGTGAGTGCATGAGTGTGTGTGTGACTCTCACACACAACTATTACCTGTTCTCCAACTTCACACCCGCTGTCTGTGCAGAGACCTATGCCCCTCCCCCTCCCTCAGCAGAAGGAGCCTCTGCGGTCTCCCAGCACCGTGGGTCTCGCCCTAGGGACCATTGCCTGCTCTGTATTGTGGTTATTTGCTCCTGTCTTATCTGCCCTTGTAGCTGAAAGCCCCCTGAGGACATGACAGGACGCAGCCTGGCACATAGTAGGTGCTGACAAATACCTGTCTAATACACAAAGCAACCACATGCTCCTCTCCAATGCTGCCTTCAGCCCCACAGAGCATCTGCCCAGTAGGCCTGCGGTGGGTAGGGACAGCAGCTCCCCTCAGGCTGCAGCCCTGTGGCTCGTTGGGACCACAATGTGCTCAGACTGACTGAGAACCCAGCCTGGGACCTGGAGGGGCCTATCTATGGCAGCTGGACAGTTGGCCTTCTCTGGGCCTCAGTTTCTCATCTGTGACACTATGAGCAGCAGGGTGGTGTGAGATACAGGGTCAGATGACAGCAAACACCAAGGAAGAGACTGTGAAAACAGGTCTAGTGCTTTTGCTGTGAAGAAAAATTATTTTATCGGTTTGGTGCCTATAACACAGGGGTTACAGTGCCAGCCACATACACCAGAGCTGGCAGATTCAAATCCAACCCGAGCCTGCCAAACAACAATGACAACTACAACCAAAAAATAGCTGGGCATTGTGGCGGGCACCTGTAGTCCTAGCTCCTTGGGAGGCTGAGGCAAGAGAACTGCTTAGGCCCAAGAGTTTGAGGTTGCTGTGAGCTGTGATGCCATGGCACTCTACCCAGGGTGACAGCTTAAGGCTCTGTCTCACAAAAAACCCCAAAACAATGACAACTGCAACAAAAATAGCTGGGCATTGTGGCAGGTGCCTATAGTCCCAGCTACTTGGGAGGCTGAGGCAAGAGAATCACTTCAGCTCAGGAGTTGGAGGTTGCTGTGAGCTATGATGTCACAGCACTCTACCAAGGGTGACATAGCGAGACTGTGTCTCCAAACAAAAAGAAAGAAAGAAAAAGAAAAATTATTTATCAGTGTCCTAAACGTAAGTCACTGAAAATTAATTTGAATGAATTAAAACTCAAAAGAGGAAGAAGGGAAAAGTGGCCTGAACCAATGGTTGTCTCTGCTTTGTGGTATAGAAGTGACGCTGTGAGGCCTGGTGTTAGTAGCTCCAGCCCCACAGATGGAACTTGTCTGGTGAAGACCCTGACCCCAACTCTGGCAGGTCACTGGATATCCTAGGCCAGCTGTCTGCCCCCTTTTGGGCACCAGGAACCAATTTCGTGGAGGACAATTTTTCCACAAGCCAGGGCAGAAGGAGGGAGGATATAGTTTACGGATCATTCAAGTGCATTACCTTTATTGTGCAATTTACTTCTATTATTATACGCATTTTACATTGTAATATTTAGTGAAATTATCATACAACTCTCCATAACCCAAAATCAGTGGGAGCCCCAAGCTTGTTTCCAGCACCAGCATCCCAGCCTCAGCTCCGCCTCAGATCATCAGGCATCAGATTGTCATAAGGAGCTGCAACCCAGACCCATCACATGCACAGTGGACAGCCGAGTTCTTGCTCCTGTGAGAATCTAATGCCGCTGCTGATCTGACAGGAGGCACAGCTCAGGGCGATGCCAGCCACAGGTAAATACAGATGAAGCTTCACTTGCTTGTCCCCGGCCACCCTGCCTCCCTCCTGTTCACTTGCTGATACAGTCAGCAGTATAGTCTGGTTCCTGACTTGGGTAGGGTAGGTGCATATGTTGGGAGCGGGGAAACACCTGTCCCAGTCTCTCACTCCAGACTGCAATGGAGACACTCTCCAGTAAAACTACAGCTAAACTTGGTGAGTGCAACTAACATTTTGTTTCCGTTTTTCTTGCAGTTACTTGATTTTAGAAGTGGCTGTAAGGATGTGCCTGCTCTCCACCTCCCTGACCTCCCTCCTCAGACAAGAGGCTGAGTGGGCTTTGCATAGAGAATCTTTTCTCTGTTTCTCTGGGCCCAATTTTCAGGCCAGGGGACTGCCACAGCTCTTGCGCCATCTGTTATTCCTTCCCTAGTTTTAGGCTAGTTTATTGGACATTACTATAGTATTTGTAAGGGATAGGAGGTTGGAGAGGGAAGCTAAGGAGAATGAAAATTCACCCATTTTTGTCTGACATCAGGATCAGTAAATGTTTTAGTAGGGGAGAAGCTAATATTTAACTTATAATTCATTACATTTATGTTTTCAATATTCTTATAAGAGATTTTCAAAATCAAGTATTAAAGAATGGAATATAAAATGCTGTCAGGTATATCAAATTTATCCACCACACGCAGATAAGAAGTTACCAGCAGATGGAGCCAAAGTCTGTCCTTTCTCCACCTTCCTCCTCACTCTGCAGTGTTTCAAGGTCAGCAGGTACCACCCTCTAGAAAAGGAAGTCTCTTTATCAGCACAGACCCACACTAGGTAAGATCTACCACAGAAAAGCACCACAAGACACTTAGGAGACGAAAAGATAGCTCCAGCTCTGGGAGGTGTAGCTCTGGGCAGTATAACCAGCAGCCAGATCTCCCAGGTTCCACATGGTTTATGCATTTTGTATTTTGTGCCAGTTTAGTTTTGAAGAAATGGCCTTGCAGACCTGAAGGTCACACCCAGCTCCCATGTGTTGCCTCCATCCCCGCTGCTGACCCCCTAGAAGCAACCGCCCAGGTGACTTGGCAAGCAGTAAGGTGCTAAGCCCTGGGACTAAGAGAAGATGCTCAGCTCGGTCTTTAAGACTAGAAAGCTGAAATTCTGAGGTCCCCAATGCCTCTCTTCTCTCATTAGGCCCATGACTTTGCCCCAGGCCATGACAGGACACACAGTGAGAGGAAGGAAAGTGAAATGGTCAAGGCAACAAAAGCGACAAAATTGTCTCCGAAGACGATCCCAGGTCCAGGGAAGAAGGTGAGGAAACCCTGACAGTCAGCCTGAACACCAAGCTTTGCTGGCTAACGTGCAGCATCACGAAAACGGAAAATGGCCCCTGGCCTCCGGGAATAAAGGCTTGGGTGGAAAGAAGGATCATTCCACCCAGGGACGTCTTGGAGCCAGCTGACGCCTGCGAGCTGATCCTGCACATTTCTGTGCTCAGTGACATCACATCAGGGTGTTAGGCCGTGGTAGGAGTACTCACGCTGAAGAAAGCTTCCAGCTCTACAAATCAGAGCTCTCCCCCAACCCTCAGAGAGGAATGGCCAACATTTACCAACACCATTACTCAAACTGCTTAAATGAAAGTGGGCGAGGAAGGACATTGTCACAGTTGGGAAGCATAGATTTGGGTTCAAGGTCAAGCTCTTCCACTGATTGACTATCTGACCCTATTTCAGCCTCAGCTTCCACCTCTCCTTGGCGGGACTAATGCTACTCACTCTGCTTAGCGATAGAATGGTTGAGAGGGGTGGCGCCTGTGGCTCAGTGAGTAGGGCGAGGGTGGCGGGTTTGAACCCAGCCCCAGCCAGCTAAAAATGGCTCAGTGCCTGTAGCTCAAGTGGCTAAGGCACCAGCCACATAAACCAGAGCTGGCGGGTTCAAATCCAGCCCAGGCCTGACAAGCAACAATGACAACTACAACCAAAACAATAGCTGGGCATTGTGGCGGGCGCCTATAGTCCCAGCTACTTGGGAGGCTGAGGCAAGAGAATCACTTGAGTCCAGGAGTTGGAAGTTGCTGTGAGCTGTGATGCCACAACACTCTACCCAGGGCAACAGCTTGAGGCTCTGTCTCAAAAAAAAAAAAAAAGAAAGAAAGAAAGAAAGAAAGAAAGAAAGAAAGAAAGAAAGAAAGAAAGAAAGAAAGAAAAAATGGTTGAGAGGCTCAAATTAGACTGCTTTGTACCCATGCAACTTTAATTATAGTGGATTTTACATAGGTAACAGAGGCAGCCTGTAAAATCCACAAAATTATGATGGGGAGGTCTAACAAATCCCAGTTTTATAAGGAATACATAAAATAAAGCATATTTGTTTGTTATTCCGTTTATTTAATAATGTTTATTGATGTTTTCCTATATGTTAGACACTGCTAGTTGGGCACAATAGTAGACTTCAAAGCTTTTATGCAGTAGGTCCTTTGCAAAGTAGAAGGTATCATACTAGGAAAGATTTTTCTTTTTTTTGAGACAGAGTCTCTTTATGTCGCCCTGTGTAAAGTGTTGTGGCATCACAGCTCACAGCAACCTCAAACTCTTGGGCTTAAGTGATTCTCTTGTCTTAACCTCCCAAGGAGCTGGGATTACAGGCGCCCACCACAAGGTCCAGCTATTTTTTGTTGTGGTTGTTGTAGTTGTCATCATTGTTGCTTGGCGGGCCCAGGCTGGATGTGGGCCCTGCCAGCTCCAGTGTATGTGGCTGGCACCCTAGCCACTTGAGAGCTATGTCATCACCGCTCACAGCAACCTCCAACTCCTGAACTTAAGCGATTCTCTTGCCCCAGCCTCCCAAGTAGCTGGGACTACAGGCACCTGCTACAATGCCCGGCTATTTTTTGTTGCTGCCATCATTGTCGTTTGGTGGGCCTAGGCTGGATTTGAACCAGCCAGCTCAGGTGTATATGGCTGGCACCTTAGCTGCTTGAGACACAGGTGCCGAGCCACCTTCTTTAGTGTTATGTCTTTATTTTTTTAATGTTCAACTGACTCCTTGTGGGGTTTTTTGGTTTGTTTTTCTGGAGCATTAGAAGATTATTTTCTGGCTTGGCACCTGTGGCTCAAGCGGCTAAGGAGCCAGCCACATACACCTGAGTTGGCAGGTTTGAATGCAGCCCGGCCCACCAAAAAACAATGACAGTGCATCCAAAAAATAGCCAGGCGTTGTGGTGGGTACCTGTAGTCCCAGCTACTTGGGAGGTGGAGGCAGGAGAATTGCTTGAGTCCAGGAGTTGGAGGTTGCTGTGAGCTATAGTGCCACAGTGCTCTACCCAGGGCAACAGCTTGAGGCTCTGTCTCAAGAAAAAAAAGATTATTTTCTTTTTTATATCTGTATTATGTAAAAACATAAAAAGCTGTATATATGGAATTTCATGTCATTTTGTTGATTGTTGACAAAGCAATTTAAGCTGTAAAATAGTACAATAATTTAAGGAACTGTTCAAGGGCCATTTTCTCTCAGAGTCCAAAACATACACAGGTTAAACATTGTTACTGTAGAAACTCTTTAACTAAAAGAAAATGTTAATTAACATTTTAACTGTTAACTGTTAAATGTTATTTAACATTTTTAGTTAAAGAGTAATATCTATAAGTGGCCTAATCAGACAGGATTCATTCTAACAGGCTTTTCTTCGGGTGTATACACATTAAATAGAGACGAATATAAGGTGTGTACACAAACAGAAACGAAAGTTTGGCCGGGTACTATGGCTCACGCCTGTAATCATAGCACTCTAGGAGGCTGAGGCAGGTGGATTGCTTGAGTTCAGGAGTTCAAGACCAGTCTGAACCAGAGCAAGACCCTGTCTCTACTAAAAAATGGAAAAACTTAGGCAAGAAGATCGCTTGAGCCTGAGTTGAAAGTTGCTGTGAACTGTGATGACACAGCACTCTACCCAGGGCAACAGCTTGAGACTCTGTCTCAAAAAAAAAAGAGAAAGAGGTTCGGCGCCTGTGGCTCAAGTGGCTAAGGCACCAGCCACATACACCTGAGCTGGCGTGTTCGAATCCAGCCCAGGTCCGCCAAATGACAATGATGGCTGCAACCAAAAAAAAGCCAGGCATTGTGGTGAACACCTGTAGTCCCAGCCTCTTGGGAGGCAGAGGCAGGAGACTCGCTTGAGCCCAGGAGTTGGAGGTTGCTATGAGCTGTGATGCCACAGCACTCTACCCAGGGCGACAGCTTGAGGCTGTCTCAAAAAGAAAAAAAAGAGAGAGAGAAATAAAAGTTTGAGCGTAGGAGACCTTGTCCCATTTCCTTAATCTTTGACAAGAGAGCACTAGTTGTTAAATAGTATAAAAATTCAAGGATCTATTTAATGGCAACTTTTTTCACCTTTAAGATTGTACAAAGGCCAGATGGTGTTACAGTAAAACTTCATCTTTTTCTTAGTCATAGGGGAGTACCCATAAGATGGCCAATTAGTTAGAATACAACCTAAACAGCTGTCCTCTGGAACTGACAACTGAGCCCCCACGGCTGGGCTCCACAGAAAACACACTAGGCAGCCAGACAGGGACTCTAACCCCCGTGCACAGCCAGACAGGAACTCTAACCTTTGTGTGCACCTGAATAACCGTGAAGGCTATCCGCTTACAGAGGCTGGTCACCACTGAGTATCAACATTCCCAAGAACAACCAGACATCCACCTGCATAAAAATGACCACACTTACGAACAACGACATCCCGTTTACTACAGCCTTCTGGATAAACATCCACTCCCACCCTGACAGAGAGCTGAGGCAGAGCCCGCTGTTCACATTGCCCCTTCTCAGTGAAGAAGCAAGGCTCTTCAAATTAGAAGGCTCTGCAAATTAGAAAAATAATGTTAAATTAGATAGTTAGCTAGACAAATACAGCTAGGCTATTTTGACCATTTTAAGCTGGTTTAAGTCAAGAAAGCCTAAGTTGTCATACTAAATTAATATAAAAAAGTGAAACTGATGGAGACCTTACAAGTGAATTCCCTTAGGATAAAAATATCCCCCAAACCTGACATAGACAGATATAATCATATGTCATACTAAAATTGTTTTTTGGGCTTTTTTTAGAGACAGAGTCTCCTTTTGTCGCCCTTGGTAGAGTGCCGTGGCATCACAGCTCACCTGCAGCCCTTGGGCTTAGGCGATTCTCTTGCCTCAGCCTCCCAAGCAGATGGGACTACAAGTGCCCTCCACAACACCCCGCTGTTTTTTTGATGCAGTTGTTTAACTGGCCTGGGCTGGGTTCAGACCTGCCAGCCTGGGGGAATGTGGCTGGCGCCATAACCACTGTGCAACAGGCGCTGAGCTCATCTGGTAGCTTTTAAAGCCACAGTCTCATAACACATTTTTTATTGCTGTCCTAATGAGGAAACTGAGGCTTTCTTTCCCTTCTTCCTCCTCCACTTCCCATTTCTAGTTTCTCGTTAACATTTGCAGCCTGGCTTCTGCCCATGACGCCCTGGAACTGTCAGAGACCTCCAGGTGGCAGAGTCTCAGGGCAGCTTCCCGGCTGAGAGCTGCCTCTGGTCCGCAGCATTTGACAGACTCGTTTTCCAGTGTTTCCTGGGCATTTTCTCCTCCTCTCCTGAGGTTTCTCCTACCTCCTCGCTCTTTTCTTTGGGCTCCTCCTCTTCCTCCTGGCTCCAGACCTCATCCCCTCTCCACCAACTGTTGTAAGAACCACTTGGCTGGTTTCCCAGCTGCTAGTCTTGCTGATTAGACTCATGTGACCTTTCTAACAGGGGAATCTGATCCTGCCCTCAAGCCTACAAGTGTGGCCTGAGCCTCCAGGATAAAATCTAACCTCCTTAGTTAGATATAGAGTGCTCCTTTTAATCTGATCCCTGGTGACCTCTAACATTATCCTCACCCTCACCTTTCTACACCTGCCTCAGTAATTCCAGTGTTAGCAAACCAGACTGCCTCATGCCTCCCTATCTCTGCAGCTATGGTTGCTGTTTTTTATTTGGGGAGGGGGCAGAGTCTCACTTTGTTGCCCCTTGGTAGAGAGCTGTGGTGTCATGGCTCACAGCAACCTCAACATCTTAGGCCTAAGCGATTCTCTTGCCTCAGCTGAGAGTAGCTGAGAGTATAGGTGCCTACCACAACGTCCAACTTTTTTTAGAGACTACATCTTGCTCTGGCTCAAGCTGGTCTCGAACCTGTGAGCTCAGGCAATCCACCCGCCTCAGCCTCCCAAGTGCTGGGATTACAAGCCTAAGGCACTGTGCCTGGCCTATGTGGTTGCTGTTCTAAAACTTACAGTCCAGTCACTTGTGTGCCTGTGTCCCATGACAGTGTGAGCTCTTGGAGGGCGAGATCTTGCTTGCCCTCGTTATATCTTTTTTTTTTTGTAGAGACAGAATCTCACTTTATTGCCCTCGGTAGAGTGCCGTGGCGTCACACAGCTCACAGCAACCTCCAGCTCCTGGGCCTAGGCGATTCTCTTGCCTCAGCTTCCCAAGTAGCTTGGACTACAGGCATCTGCCACAACACCAGGCTATTTTTTTGTTGCAGTTAGGCCAGGGCCAGGTTTTAACCTGCCACCCTCAGTATATGAGCCGGGGTCCTACTCACTGAGCCACAGGCACTGCCCACCCTCTTTATATCTTAGTGTCTATTATATGTTACACTTGGACAATAAATAATGTGAGAAGCTCTAGGAAAGAGACCAACATCTTAATGGTGAAAAAATCAGCAAGACGCCCAGCAAGGACTGAAAGTGCGGTCTTCAAAGTCCTGAGCCTTTCCACTGTCAGTGTCCTTTGTATGGAGGGGCCTCCCGGGGGGACAACAGAGAAAAGATGCCATCTGCAAGCCAACAACAATGAAAACAACAACAACAACAACAAAAAATAGCTGGACATTGTGGCAGACACCTGTAGTCCCAATCCCTTGGGGGGCAGAGGCAAGAGAATCTCTTGAGCCCAAGAGTTTGAAGTTGTTGTGAGCTGTGATGCCACAGCATTCTACCCAGGGTGACAGTTTGAGAGACTTTATCTCAAAAAAAAAAAAAAAAGAAGGGGAGGAGCCTGTGGCTCAATGAGTAGGGCGCTGGCCCTATATGCCAAGGGTGGCGGGTTCATACCCAGCCCCGGCCAAACTGCAACAACAACCAAAAAAATAGCCAGGCATTGTGGCAGGCGCCTGTAGTCCCAACTACTCGGGAGGCTGAGGCAAGAGAATCGTCTAAGCCCAAGAGCTGGAGGTTGCTGTGAGCTGCGACACCACAGCACTCTACCAAAGGGCCATAAAGTGAGACTCTGTCTCTAAAAAAAAAAAGAAAGGAAAAAGAAAAGAAAAAGAAAGACCGCAGGAGGAGCCAACTCCTGCTGACACCTTGCCCTTGACCTTCCAGGCTCCAGTGAAGCTGTGGTACTTTGCTATGGTGGCCTGAGATGAGTCACATGCTTGCTTAGCCCAGAATTTCCCAAAACTACTAAAGCAGTGAAGTTTTCCATGTTTGTTTTCAGAGGCAGGCCCGGTGCTGCCATGGGGGCACAATGCTAGACCACTTGCCTACCCAGAAGTTTCCATCCAGGAGGGGGATATGGAGCAAGTCACCCCAGAGAGGCCACTGGCCCTTTCCCCAAGAGTTCTCCAGTGGGGATGGAAGCACTTTCCCCACCACTCTTTGAAGGTGCATGCAGCAGGGTGGCGCCTGTGGCTCAAGGAGTAGGGTGCCGCCCCATATACCAGAGGTGGTGGGTTCAAACACAGCCCTGGCCAAAAACTGCAAAAAGAAAAAAAAAATGAAGGTGCATGCAGTGCTGTGGCAGCCACGGCCCTGCCAGAGGAAGAAGCCCACCTTCCTGGAGAAAAGACACAGCGGACACCTGCCTAATGTCCCGCCTTGGTCCTGGCACATCTCAGGCCAGCCTTGGCTAACCTGACATCCTTTCTTGCTAAAGTTAATTAGTTGTAGTTTATAATGTTGGCAGTAGCCCAGAGGGTCCTGACTAATAGTCTCTGCACAGTCCGATCCTGTCTTTTAGCTGCTCCTGGTGGACAGCTGCCGGCTGGGCCCTGGCCAGCCTCTCCCTCCTGCCATAGAAGATCTTCAGGAATGCTCCAGGGCCAGGGGGTGTGCTCTCTCACCCCTGAGCCTCTGAACAAGTCCACAAGCAGAGTGACTATCTTGTTGTGCAGTGTCTACTGACCCAACCAAACCACATCTCCCTGGGGTGGTGACAGCTGCTCTGCTTCCTCACTAAGAGCCTGAGGTTCCCTCCCTGGCTGCTTTTGCTGTGGTTGTGGAAGAACTTGTCACCTGGGTGCGTGTGCCTGTCTGCCTGTCTCGGATTCCTTGGGGCACAGGCTTGTGTCATAAGCATTTCTGTAGTCTCAGCACTTGCCGCGGTGCACAGCTCACCTGCTGCATCTAACATCTAACCTGTGGTGGCTCGTCTGTCCCTTGGCTGCCAGAAGCCCTGTGGTGCTCACAACAATGCCGATTATAGTCCAGCACTGATTCTTTTACAACTTACTGTTGCAGAGTCAAGAGGAACTCAGACCAAGACCCCACCTCTAAAGCAGCTTGTAGTTAAAATACCATTGCCACAAAGTCCCTTGGAGCAGCCCTTCCTAAAGCAGAACAGAGCCCATTGCCTGCTGCCCCGGGGCTCTCTGCCCTTGCTGGGTGACCACAGTCCAGCATCCAGCTGCATATTAATGGACAGCAGTCCACACAGGGCAGCATGGGGTGCAACTCATACTGTCCAGGGGCCCCTACCATGGCCACGGGGCCCACAGAATTGACTCTGATCTTATCCTGGGTTGGCAGAGGTAATGGTCATCACCGGGCTCCTGGGGCAACATTGTCCAGTGACTCAGAGCTGGACACAGGGCTTCCAGGGCCAGCTCTGATCTCAGCTGTGTCTCTTCAGGGAAGGCCTCTAACCTCTCTGAGCTTCCTTTAATCATCCATTAGCCATAGAGAATGAATAGTATTATAAATTAATAGAGAGGGCCAGGCACAGTCACTCAATCCTGTAATCCCAGCACTTTGGGAGTCTGAAGCAGGAGGATTGCTTGAGACCAGGAGTTTGGGACTGGCTTGGCCAGGCAACATAGGGAGATCCCATCTCTGCAAAGTTTTTGAAAATTACCTGGATGTGGCAGCATGCACCTGAGGTCCTAGTTACTCTGGAGGCTGAGGTAAAAGGATCACTTGAGCCCAGGAGTTAGAGGCTGCAGTGAACTGTGATCACACCCCTGCACTCTAGCCTGGGGTCTAGCAAGACCCTGTTTCAAAATAAATAAATAATACATTAATGGAGATATACTTAGGGATGAGTGGAATACCGCAGGTTGAGGTGTTTAATTTAAACACCTTACAGATGGTTGGTTTGGGTTTGTTTGCTTGTTCAGGTTTCCTCACGGCTACTTCATTCCAGCCCCTGGCCCTCCTTACCCCCACCCCCACCCTGTCTCATGTCCTAACCTCCTTAGGGGTCTCCCAAACCTGCTTGCTATCCTTCTTCACCCCTTTCCCTTTCTTTTTCACAAGGCCGGTTCCTTCTTGTTATTTGAGGCTAACTCCACACTCCCTTCTCTGTCCATCTTTTTTTTTACACTTTGTCACTTTTTTCACTTTGTCACCCTTGGAAGAGTCCCGTGGCATCACAGCTCACAGCAACCTCCAGCTCTTGGGCCTAGGCCCCCGAGCAGCCACAGGTGTCTGCAACAATGCCTGGCTATTTTTTTGTTGTTGCAGTTTGGCAGGGGCTGGGCTTGAATCTGCCATCCTCAGTACATGGGGCAGGTGCCCTACTCACTGAGCCACAGGCGCTGCCCTCTCCTGTCTATCTTAATCCTGCAACTTTCAGTCCTGGAGCTGGGGGATTAGGCACCTGTTAAGTGACTGCTCACGTCAGCGCCATGTGTAGCTGAGTTACTTTTGCTACAAGAGAGAGTGAGGTAAGAGCGGACAGCTCAGCATCTGTCCACCACCACTCATTTAGGGGTGGCCCAAGGTCCTCCATCACCAGCACAGAATTGTTAGTCTCAGCACCATTTATTACTTCCAACTGTGGGGTTCTTCCAGATGTGGGCTGAGTGCTTCCTTGCACTACACTTTTCTGGGCAGGGCCTATGGCTCAAAGGGGTAGGACGCTGGCCCCATATGCCAGAGGTGGCGGGTTCAAACCCAGACCTGGCCAAAAAAAAAAAAACCCTGCAAAGAATTACCTTTCTATTCTCTCTATAGAAAATTACATCACAGGATCATCCTTACCTGAAGAAGAGTATACAGCCACAAAAATGTATTTAGAGGGCTTAGGGTATTTAGAAATGCCTCAGGCAGTTACTAAGCAAAAACATTGGATGATTCTTCTGGATTTTGTGATGTTTGTAGTATTGGTCAGCTTCTTAAAATTTGTAACTCATTGTTCTAAGCAAATTTCTGTTTCTAAATGTGTTTCTAAATACATTAGTACCTAATTTTAGTTTTGGAATTTTTTTTTTCTTTTGCATTTTTTGGCTGGGGCCAGGTTTGAAACTGCCACCTCTGGTATATGGGGCTGGTGCCCTACTACTTTGGGCCACAGACAGTGCCCTGGTTTTGGAATTTTGTTTTTTCTTTCCTTAAAGAGGATTTCCAATATTAAATAAGCTTCTGGCCCAACACAACTGTATCTGGCCCAATTTCTTGAACTGCTTTCTCAGAATGATTTTCAGCAAGTCCCAGCCTTTACTCCCGCGCCCTGTCCTGAAGCTGTAGGCCACCTTTCTTGCACAGTTCAGCTCAGCCTAGAGAATCCAACCACTGTCAGTGGCTAAACGCCTGTGTACACCCCAGGAGACCCAAGGAGCAATCACAATGGTTAATTTTCCTGCAATCTTACACCCCTGAACATAAGATGTGATCAATCCTCAGGGCCTTTCTGTGGGTGCACAAGCTGCCTCTTCCTTCATTTGCTACATAAAACATTGCCTTTCCTCGAGGTGAAAATAGGAACCTAATTAAAGAAATGTTGAATACTACCAGGCAGCTTAAATACCTTTCCAAGAACTGGTAAGAACAGAACTAGTTTTCTCCCCCTGAAAGTTGAGCAAACCACTTATAATAACTTCTCTGGGGCAGAATATGATGTTAACATACTTCTTGGGATTCATTTGTAGCAAAAATTTCAGTTGACTGGCTTGGCGCCCATAGCACAGTGGTTACAGCCTCAAGCTGTCGCCCTGGGTAGAGTGCCATAGCATCACAGCTCACAGCAACCTCCAACTCCTGGGCTCAAGCAAGTCTCCTGTCTCTGCTTCCCGAGTAGCTGGGACCACAGGCACCGCCACAATGCCTGGCTATTTTTTGGTTGTAGCCGTCATTGTTGTTTGGCAGGCCCGGGCGGGATTCGAACCCACCAGCTCAGGTGTATGTGGCTGGCGCCTTAGCCGCTTGAGCCACAGGCACCGAGCCTGTAATGTACATTTTAATGAATTCTTTTCTTGCTTAAATTAACCAAATCTTATTTCTGTTGCTTGTAATCAAGAACTCTGGGAAACACAGATTGACACCAGGGCAGCAACATACCCTCAGAAAATGAGGAGAATTTGAGGTTGATTATCTGGTCAGGTTGGTTCAGAGGATAATGAAAATTTGCTTTTTTTTTTTTTTTTTGCGGTTTTTGGCTGGGGTTGGGTTTGAACTCGCTGATACCGGAATTTCAGGTTCTTGGTCTCAGTGATTTGAAGAATAAATCCGCAGACCACAGATTAGTGGTAAGTCAGAATTTATTTACATAAAAGAATATGAAAACACTAACGCTCCAGAGAGAAAATCCAAGGGAGAAAAGCTCTGTCTCTTTCCCATCTCTCTGGATCTAGCGGTATATATATATAGGTGTACGGGTTCCTTGGCCAGGAAATGAATGGACACAGTCTCTTCCGCTGGGGCGAGGTGAATGAATGTATCAATGAATGGAGTCCATTCAGGGAATTGAGGCCTAGGAAACTTACAAGAAATTTACCTAGGCATAGGAAATGGGGGTTCCCTATTTAGTCATAAGTGTAAAGGGAAGGACACACCTAGGTGCAGGTGTCTCCCCAGAAATTGTTCCGTCCCTTTGGCTATTGGAGCCTCTGGTGGGGGTGGGAGGCCTTCCCCCTTGCCTACTTTCCAGCCCACTGGTTCCTCTGCCTCGGCACCAAGACTGCCAAGGTGGAGGTGGCAGCTCGGCTGAGCTAGCTGGGGCACCACTGTGCCATCTGTCCTGTATCACCGCCACCTCCAGCATACAGGGCCCACGCCCTACACCTTTGAGCCACAGGCACTGCCCGATAATGAAAATTTGGGTAGTGTCAAGATAGCTTGTGGCACGAATTATCATTTGTGGTCACCTGCAGTAAAGGTCACCCAGATCCTACTGAAATTAAAGCTTTCCGAGATGGAGTGGATGCTGCCAGACAAGAGCCTGAAGAACACAAAGAATTTAAGAACTGTTGGTGCCAATGGCTGCATAGCCCCATAGCTCCAGAAGTGAAGAGCAAGGGCTTAAACTCTAGTTCAAGGCAGCGAGGACTGTCAATGACTTATGCTGAAAGAACATCTAATCTTTTGTAACTACAACCAAACCAAAAAGGAGAGCCTACGGTTTCTGATTTTCCATCTATTAAATGTAAGAAACAAAATGCCCTTGTTTCTTCTGTGCTAGTGAGGGGATACACTGGCAAGAGTGGGAATTGGTCGGGTGGCACCTGTGGCTCTATGAGTAGGGTGCCCACCCCATATACCAAGGGTGGTGGGTTAAAACCGGCCCGGCCAAACTGCAACAAAAAAATACCTGGGTGTTGTGGCGGGCACCTGTAGTCCCAGCTACTCAGGAGGCTGAGGCAAGAGAATCACCTAAGCCCAAGAGCTGGAGGTTGCTGTGAGCTGTGGTGCCACAAAACTCTACTGAGGGGGACAAAGTGAGACGGTCTCCAAAAAAGAGTGGAAATTGGGACATTGAGAAGGAAACAACTGGAACTGAAGGCACAGAGCTTCTTTCATCATAGAAGTATCCCCTTCTCCCTGTATGAAGAGGCTGTCCCTTCCTTACCTGAAAAACTATAAGGTTTTAGCCTGAGGAAGTCACTTTGCAAGACGTCAACTCCCCTGTACCTTCCCACTTCTCTTTGTCTTTATTTATTTTTGAGACAAGAGTCTCAAGCTGTCGCCCTGGGTAGAGTGTTATGGTGTTCACAGCAACCTCAAACTTTTGGGCTTAAGCGATTCTCTTGCCTCAGTCTCCCAAGTAGCTGGGACTACAGGCACCCGGCTATTTTTATGTTGCAGTTGTCATTGTTGCTTAGCTGGCCAGGGCTGGGTTCGAACCCACTAGCCTCGGTGTACGTGGCTAGCGCCATAACCACTGTGCTACTGGCGCTGAGCCACAAGGCATAATTTCTATCCTAAGGAAATGTGGGAACAAGTGGGGATGATTAGCAATTAGGCAAAGACTCTATGGAAGCAGGGGGTAAAGCACCTCTGTCACCTCTGTCTTCTTGTGTGTGTGGTGGGTGGCAAAGCAGGAAGTAACACCACCACAGATGAAGAGGATTTGGCCAGTTGGGGGAAGGGTCAGACATAGTTTTCTTAAAAGAAAACAGAGGGGCGAGCCTGTGGCTCAAAGGGGTAGGCCAGAGGTGGTGGGTTCAAACCCAGCCCCAGCCAGAAACTGAAAAACAACAACAACAACAACAACAACAAAACTAAACAAAAAGAAAGTTTTCTTGGCTGAGGTGACTGAGGAGGTGTTAAGGCTGCTTAACAGCTCAAGGAATAAGGAAGGGAGGTGAACTAGGGCTGGACTTTGGACTTGATCCTCAGGACAGTGAGAAGCAAGTGGAGGGAATTAAGCAGGCAGGGACATCCACAGACGAATTCTTCAGGAAGATCACCCCAGCTGCTCTGTGCAGAACCCACTGAACAGGACAAGGGCAGAGGTGGGGAGCCTGGTTCCACCTTTCCTCTAGAAATACCCTGTTTCCCCGAAAATAAGACAGTGTCTTATATTAAGTTTTGCTCCCAAAGATGTGCTAGGTCTTATCTTTCCTGTAAGTAGGTCTTATTTTTGGAGGATGTCTTATTTTCGGGGAAACAGGGTAGTAATAGGCACAGAGGAAAAAATGAGGAAACCAGAACAGGAGAGGGACACCAAGGCACGCTGGGCCCTAATGAATCGCCTGGAACGTACTGGGAGGGTTGAAAACACGAATTCTGAGGAAAAGCCCGAGTGGATTCAGGCTCCCTCAGATCCTCCTTAGGAAAAAGAACACACGATTAGGCACAACGTGGAGTACTAACTTAAGATAGGAAAAGAAACCACAAGCGCCTTGGAAACTGGTTTCTCGATGCTTCCAGGCGGCAGCCTGACTTCCCCTTTCTGCCCAGAACACTTCCCAGCTCCCAGGGCAAGGCTAGTGTGGTGTCCCGGGCGAAACCCAACTCAGCGCCACCGTCCCCAGAGCGGGAGCGAAACCCTCGGCGGCAGCTCAGAGTCCAGGCCTCCGGGTCGGGACGGGTCGGGTCGGGTCGGCTCGGACGCGGGCTGCTGGCCGTCCGGCCCCGGGCTCCGTCCTCCCACCCGCCGCCCGCGCGCGTCGGGCACCGGCTGCGTCGCCACGAGGCGGGCGCTGGGCGCACGGCGGGGACCTCGGCGTACCTGCGAGACGCAGGCGGCGGTTGCGGGGACAGGCGTTTGCTTATTTGAGTATGCAAACTTGACTCAACTCAAAAACACAAACCGTCTTTGGCATTTCTGGATTTAGAAATAAACATCACTCCAGACGCCGGCCTGTTCCTAGCCACAGAGTCGTAAGTTTTATTTTTAAAGGAAAAAGGGAACTTGTTCTGCAAAACAAGTGTTCGACGGCAAAACGCGGGAAGCCGGAGGCGCGCGGGGCGGACAGTCCCGGGCCGTGCAGTGCGGGAGTCGGTGCGGTGAACGCGCGCGGCGCGGCGCCGGAGGGCGGGGAAGGGCGCGCGCGGCGGGGGCGCGCGCGGCGCCGGGCGAGGCGGGGACGCGCAGGCAGCGGCGAGGGACGCGCGGGGCCAGGGCGGGCCGGGGGCGCGCCAGTCCGGCGAGCGCGCGGGGGCGGCGGGCGTGGCGTCGCCAATGGCAGACAAAGGCCGCCCCAGTGAATCATGTGGTGCCGGGGGAGGAAGTGCAGCTTGTTTTCTTCTCGCCAGTCTCCGGGCTGCGGGCGGAGCGGGATGCGCGGGGACCCCCGCGGGGGCGGCGGCAGCGGCGGCCGCGAGCCCCGATGAGGCCGGAGCGTCCCCGGCCGCGCGGCAGCGCCCCGGGCCCGATGGAGGCCCCGCCGTGGGACCCGGTGCGCAACGACTCGCTGCAGCCCACGCTGACCCCGGCCGTGCCCCCCTACGTGAAGCTCGGCCTCACGGTCGCCTACACCGTGTTCTACGCGCTGCTCTTCGTCTTCGTCTACGTGCAGCTCTGGCTGGTGCTGCGCTACCGCCACAAGCGCCTCAGCTACCAGAGCGTCTTCCTCTTCCTCTGCCTCTTCTGGGCCTCCCTGCGGACCGTCCTCTTTTCCTTCTACTTCAAAGACTTCGTGGCGGCCAATTCGCTCAGCCCCTTCGTCTTCTGGCTGCTCTACTGCTTCCCGGTGTGCCTGCAGTTCTTCACGCTCACGCTCATGAACTTGTACTTCACGCAGGTGAGCCGCGGGGAGCGGCCGGGGCGGGCGGGCGCTCACCTGGCCGGGCGGCCGCGCGGGGCGGCGCAGCCGCAGGGGCTGGTCCCGGCCGGGGAGCCTGAGAGTGGAGTGTGGGGGAGAAGGCGCTGGGATCCGGTGTGAGCCGCGTCCAGTCTGCGGGCCTTTCTCTTAGGTAGTCCCCGCCCCCCCATCCCCAAAGGAGAGTAGCAGGAAGGTCCACTGGTTGCTCACCTGGGTACTGGGCGCCTCCCTGAACTGGGCAGCATCCGCACAGCCCAGAATTGGTGCTCTCGGAGGTGCGGGTGTGCCCTCCAGGGAGGCCTGAACTCTAGTTCCCCTCTGTGTCCAGACACCTGCCCTGGCCCGGGAAGGTCATCTGTATGTTGGCCTCCGAGTGTGGGCCAGGCGATGCCTTATCTTTTGAGCGATGGCAGGGTGGGACTGCCCTGGTTTGGATGAGATGTTTGGAACCTCCCCCGGAGGAGCTCGGCTGAACTGCTACTTACTAACTCATTGCTCGGTTTTGCTAAACTGTCTGGGGTGACTCCCTCTCCGAGCCGCTGCAGCCCGAGATCAGGCTGTCTGAGCTCATCTAATAGACTCTAGGAAAAAGCCATTAAAGTTTACTGGAACCCTTTTTACAGACACACGAAAATCATTTCATGAGGCATATTATTAATAAGAGAGCTGGGAGAGCGTGTGAATTGACTTGGCTGCTGCTTTGCTGGTGATGTTTGACTTAATGAGAGTAGGGTAATTGTAAAGCACTTTGGGAATACTTTGAGAAGCATTACACAAAGGTTTAATAACATTGTCCCATCATCCTTGCTGGCTCTGATCCCCATTACCTCTCCAAGCACTAAAATGTCAGTTTTCCTTAGAACTCTGCCTAAGGGGAAGGTGCTACCTGTGTCACCTGGTGGGGGTAAGGTAGGAGCTGCCTCAGGGCAGAGGCCCCTTGCAGGCAGGCCTCTTACTCCTTTCAAGGGTGTCTTAAAAGAAAAGGTCACTTTGTTAAAAGGAAGAATAGCATAGACCGAATGGCTCTTTATAAGAAAAAGAAAAGGTAGAAAAAGGATCACCCAGGCATAGTAGGAACAACTAACTGAAAATTTAAAGGAAACACTTTTGGCTGAAAAATAGCATGTGTAATATTTCGTTGATATTATAATTTTATTTATTTATTTTTAGAGACAGAGTCTCACTTTATTACTCTCATTAGAGTGCCGAGGAGTCAAAGTTCACAGCAATCTCCAGCTCTTGGGCTTAGGCAATTCTCCTGCTTCAGCCTCCCAAGTAGCTGGGAGTACAGGTGCCCGCCACAACACCCTGCTATTGTTTTCTTTTTTTGTTGCAGTTTGGCCGGGGCCGAGTTTGAACCCCTCACTCTCAGTATATGGGGCCGGCGCCCTACTCACTGAGCCACAGGCGCTGCCCTTATATTATAATTAAAAAATAGGTCTATATTCAGAGCCTTGTTAAGTCCAGTGTTTCGGCACACTTTCCATTCTGAGAGAATGTGTTTTATCTGTCCAAATGCTACTTTTAAATCTGCAAACCAGTTCAGGCAGTTGGCTTCGTTGTAGACAGACACTTGGGCTTTGTGGTTGAATCAAAATGGGGTGGTTTCACAGATGCAGAAGTCAGGAACGTTGATGTTACCTCCAGAACTGTGACAGTGGCAATATTGCACATTGAGATCTTTGTTCTTGCCCCCTTTTTGAGGGCAAAACAAAAAGCAGACTGTAGGGAGCTGCCAGGGCTCTCTGGAAGTCACATGCCAGTTCTGAACTTGGTGCTGGATTAGGGGCAGGGCTGCACATTTTCTGCCCCATCTGCTGATTGGTGAGTAAATGCTGAGCAAGGGAAAAAGTGACCGGGCAGACAGAGGTGCCCTGGCCGGGAGGCCCAGAGTCATAGCCCTGTCTTCTTCAAAGCTCCCCATCAGTGGGCACCACAGCAGAGGACGTTTCGCCTGAGGGCACATGGTGGCTGGCAGGAGAAGTGGCCTGTAGAGTTCTGGCATCTGGGACGCTGGCAGAACAAAGTCATTCGTGGCTTCCTAACAGGAACTCTGATACTCTGGGGGTGTTAGAAAGGGGTCTGCCTTTTGACTAACCCAGCTGCCCCCTCCAGCCTCCAGCCCCCCCTTCTTAGCCATTGTCATCTCCTAAAATGGGGAGCTTTAGGAATTACTGCTGCCTGGGCCCCACCTCAGATCAAGTAAATCTGATTTTGGAGGGGTGGGGTGGTAGCTAACAATTATTTAGTATGTACTATGTGCTTGGGACACTTCTAAACAATTTGTTTTATAGTAGAACCTCTGGAAGGTGACCAAGGGACTATAAGAAACTGGTCAGTATACAGAGGTGAGCAACATAAAGAACGAGGCCTGCTGGGCTGACAGCTACATGGGGTGCATGTCCTGTCTGTGAAAATTAGGTCAACTAAGGGAGGTGGTTAATGCAGGGAGGGTCTACTATATTGTTACACCCTCCAAAGAAAGTACTGTGTTTTGTAGAGGAGGAGGAAACTGAGGCTCGGAGACGTTATAAAGCACTTGCTCATCGTCACACTGTCAGTGTGTGGTAGAGCCAGGATTCGTACCTATCTCTGTGCCGTGTCAGTGTGAGGCTTGTCTTTTTTTTTTTTTTTTTTAAGAGACAGAGTCTCACTCTGTTGCCTTGGGTAGAGTGCTGTGTAGCAACCTCAAACTCTAGGGCTCAAAACATCCTCTTCCCTCAGCCTCCGGAATAGCAGGCACTACAGGCATGCTAATTTTTCTGTTTTTAGTACAGGAAGGGGGTCTTGCTCTTGTTCAAGCTGGCCTTGAACTCCTGAACTCAAGTGATCTTCCTGCCTTAGCCTCCCAAAATGCTAGGATTATATACAGGTGTGAGCCACCGAGCCCATCCTTGTTCTTTTTTTTTTTTTTTTTTTTGAGATGGAATCTCACTTTGTCGCCCTCTGTAGGGTGCGTAGCATCACAGCTCACAGCAACCTTTAGGTCTCGGGCTTAAGCCTCAGCCTCTGGAGTAGTGGGACTACAGGCGCCTGCCACAACGCCCGGCAATTTTTTGTTGCAGTTTGTCTGGGGCTGGGTTTGAACCTGCCACGCTTGGTATATGGGGCCCTCGCCCTACTCACTGAGCCACAGGTGCCACCCCCCATCCTTGTTCTTTATGGGATAGGATTTGAAGTCTCTTACAATAGAATCATTTACTTAGATGTAAATGTTAACACCTTGTGCTCCAGGAGCTTAAAGCTGAGTTGGGGAGGTACAAAGTATATGGGGCAGCAATGATTAAGTTCACGAACTGATCCTAGAAAAAGTGCTGTATACCTCACTGCTAAATGTCACTCAGTCACCTGGTGACTTCCTCACTGAGGCTTTGAGAGGACACTTGTCCACAACACCCTGAGTCTCTCTGCACGGTGGCCTTGGATTGCTCCTGTCACCCTTGGCCCCATTGACCCTGGCCAACGCCCCCATCCAGCTCACAGGCCGTATAAATGAAAAGCAGCCCCCATACCCTTCAGGCACACATGTTAGGGTGACCTGAGCATTGGGTAGGCTTAATTTTATTTGCTTTCTTCCCAAATCATAGCTTTTAAATTCTGCTAGGTTCAGTCTCTCCTGCCACTCCTGGAGAGCTCTCAGATATATCCTGTAGCTTTCTAGGCATACATAGTTATTAAATCTTTATGTCCAATTTAAAGCTCCTCTCCCGACTCCATCCCAGACAAATCAGGCTTCGGATTGTAGGGCTTGGCGTCAAGGCTATGTCCTGTCCTCTGGGCCTCTGCCCTCTGTCTTCCCAGATGGCTAGGAGAGGGGCATGTCTCAAGGCCTCCAGCCTTTGGCTTTCTAGTCTCACCCTGGCTATATTTACGTGGTGAGCTCCACCTTCTTACTGCCCCTTCAGCCATCCCCCTTCTGTTTCAGTTGCTTCTTCAGGTTGGGCAGCCACATGGCTTTGGGCCCCCTTTCTGACTTGAAGCTTGGGGCCACTGAGGTTCCTCAATTCCCACTTGGTCATACTGATGACCGGCTGGGTGTCTATCCAGTGTCTTCTGGGCCCACCACCCTGGCCTCTTCCACTCCCTGCTTCCCTAGGGGCCCTCCCCGTGACCACCCTCGGTGCCTGGTGCCGTCACTGCTCCAGGACACAGATGGGGGTCCACCAGGATTCTGTCTCCTGTCTCTGATTTGTTCTGATGGCTGTATCTACTGGGCCGCACGTCCCCAGCTCGGCAAGTATCTGCCTGGGCTCCCTTCCTCCTTGCTGACCTGGGGTGAGGTGCTTGCCTGCCACCCGGCTGCTTCACTTGGTCTCCTGACCCCGTCTCCACTCTGCACCTTCTAGCACAGCCTGCGAGGGTCAGGAGGAGATTGGTAGGGCTGGTTCTGCTAATCCTGCAAGCCCTCTGTGTTGGAATCTGTTTGGCCCCAAATCTGTGGGGCTTTTTTTTTGGACACAGTGTTGTGTACCTGTTGTTGCCAGCTGTGGTTCCTTATGCCAGCTCTGGGTACACTGCTGCACCACCAAGGCTGTGACTCCAGAGCCTGCTCCAGGTGCCAGGTCAAACTGCCTGTTTAATAGAGGGTGGGGCAGCACCCTGAAACCTGAGGCCTGCATGGGTCTCTGCTCATGAGATACTACAGTGCCGTCCACCTCCTAGCTTTAGGGTACAGGCTCAGAGGCCAGGCAGCTCCTGGTGGTGTGGCTGTGGGCTTGGCGACACCTGGGCAGCTGTGTGTTCCAGCCATTCCCCTTCAGAATTATCAGCCTGGAACTCAGCGTCTTGAGGTTCCTGAGTTTGGCTGAATGGAACAGCCTGGTTCAGCCTTGTCCCAAGCCTATGACAAACTTGTGCCCTGTCAATCCAGTGGTTCACAGAAGGAAATGGAGAAGTGAGTCCTCTTGGTGGGGAACAGACGCTGACCTGGGGGCTGAGACCTCACCACGCCCTGGAGGGCAGACGGGAAGCTGGCATTTGTTGGATCTGGTCTGTTCTGGAGCTCTGCTAGGGACTTCCACGTCCCTGCACTCAGCCGAGGTTGGTTAGTCACGTGCTGTGTGGGATGGTGCCAGGGGCTCACCGTTGGGGCCTGAGGGTCGTGGTGGGGCCCCGGGGCTCGTCGTGGGCACTGGGCCAGCTTGTGACTTGGCAGTGCGAGGACTGGGCACAGAGCTGGGCTCCGATCCCGGCTTTGCTGCTAGTGTGGGTCCCATGGCCTCTGAGGCTGCAGAGGTTACTGACCTCGCTGAGGTTGCTGCTTCACTAGGGCAGCGAACTGTAATGCCCCTCCCACGGGGCTGGTGTGGGTTGAAGGACGTGCCGTCTGCCCTGAGGCCCTTTGCTCTCTGTCGTAGTTAAGGCTGTCACTCTGCTTCTCCTGTCTGCCCTGGACCCAGCCTCTTGCTTAAGTGCCCAGTCACTTTCCTGAAGGTCATGTCCTGGGGCTGGCCCTGCCCTTTACCAATGCACTGTGCCATCAAAATGACTTTTGCCACCACATTTATGCTTGTAAAGTGGCAGTGACGGTTGGTGTGTGCCCTTGGGAAGAGTATGGCAAGTCTACAATGTTTAGCTGAGCCCCTGAATCCAGGTTGGGAGGCACTGGGGGCCCTCGCTTTGCACGTGACCTGACTGACGTTTGGAGAAGCCTGGGACTTGTCCCTGGTCACTCAGTTGGGGATGAGGAGGCAGGAGGAGTCCCTAGGTTTTGGACTGATTCCGTCCTTGCCAAGAGTTGGTCAAAACGGGAACCCAGGGGCCATTCCTCCTTGTTTCCCCACCCAGGAAAAGGGAGATGGGTGATTTCAGGAACAAGTGCTTTCTGCTGTGGCTCTCAGCAGTCAGTTTGGGCAGAACCTGTCTTGTGCCAGGCTGTGATCAAGCAGTTGTGAAGAGGAAGCATCCAGGCCCCTGGGTGGTGGTGAGGAAGTGAGATGCTTCGGGAGAGATGGGGCTAGCCAGGGGCAGGGATTCTGTGAAGCCTGGCATCTGTCCCCACACCCGTGCTCTGTGGTCTCGGCCCCTGGCACTGGCTCCCTGTTGTTACATAGTGGGTTCACAGGCAGCCAGGACAGGGTATGCGTGTGCGTGTGTATGAGAGAGGTAAGGTTTCCTTTTTCACATTTGGTCTGCCGTCCAGCCCAGCACCTCCCAGGAAGTGGCTCCTCTAATTTTATAGCTCGGTTTCCTGAGCTCGCACTAAGGCATTACCAGCTCTGTACTCCCTCTGCCCCCTGCCTTAGTGTCTTAGGCCAATGAGGGGACCCATAAACCGGGAGTGCCTTTAGCTCTCCAGTAACAGACTCCTCACAGTAGGTCTGAAATCCAGCCCCTCCTCAGAGGCTGGGCTGAGGGCGTCGCCATGGCCATCACCATCAGGAGCCCCCACTGTTGGCTTCAGACAACTCCAGCTCTTTCAGGATTCACATCTTTTTGCTCAGCTGCCTTTCCAAGGTCAAACTGGAGCCACGGGGACAGGGCACTGTCCTAAGGCTAGTGCAGTTTCTCAGGTGAGTTCCAGAGCCCACAATGGCTGTGTCCCACAGCACCTGTCCCTCCCCGAGGGCTGCTGCAGTGGCCACACTCTGAGCCTCTCAGGCTAGCAGTTCAGCTCTGAGGGGTTGGGGGGAGGGGGCTGCAGGGAGGGGAGGGCTGCCCAGAGAAGAACAGGGACCTGGTGGACAGCTCCTCACCAGGATCTTACTGTGAGCTGCTTAGGGTTTTGAAAACAATAATCATGTGATCCCAGAGCTGCTTTGGTCAGGCCATTTCTGCCTGCCCTCCACTTCTGCAGGAGGAAACCCTCTGGTCTGCAGGCCTGTCTTGTTCTCCTAGGGCAGAAATAGCTTCAGCAAGCAGTTCTAACAATACCTAGGACAGCAGGTGTTCTCTGAGGTCTGCAGAGGACGGAAATATTTCCCTTTTTATTTATCCTGTGGTAAGGAGTTGGGTAACCTGTGAGGGCAGATGAGGCCTGAATGGGTGATATCAAGAAAAAGAAAAAGATTCCAGGCCTCGGAGCCACAGTTAGTCTGTGTTGCACATCCCTTTTTGTTTTTAAATAACCCTTTAAAATGGTAAAAACCTTTCTCAGCTCACAGGCCTTCCTAAAACCGCCTGTGGGATAGACTCAGCCTGTGGCCTATAGTTTGCCAACCCCTGGGTTAGGGCAGTGTGTGTCACTAAGATCTCTCCACCCCTCCAACTACCACATTTGTCCTGTTATTTTTGCTGGAGCAGGCCCTTCAGGTAAGTCAGAAACAGGTTTTGGCTTCTTTTAGGGTTCAGGGAATGTCACTGATTCAGTGAATAAACCATAGTGATCCCCTCCCTATAGGTGTCTGGCATCAGAGACCCAAAGGGCCACAGTCTCTGGGAAGGACAGACATAAACAGAAACGGGAGTGTAGTGGGCCATCTGCATCCATGCTGCACAGGAGGGTCCCCGTACCCTGGCTGCAGGATATGGTCTTTATGTCATGTGATTTTTGTCATCTGCTTACTTCCCCCCACTTTTGAATGGCAGCTACTCCTGCGGGGTTACAGTCTGCAAAACACAGGGTGAGAATCCCCACATCGCTGGAGCCAGCTTCCCGGGCTGCGCCCTGCTTCATGCACTGCTCTCCCTGGCTTCCTGGAATTCACAGCTGCCAGAGGTCACACTGTCCCAAGAGGGTGTTGTGACAGTTCCTTGTAGTCTCGGACAAAAAGAGAAGTGGGCAGGGTGTGAGCAACCCTGGCTCGCCAAGGGCCTCGTCAGGATCACACTCCTTTCCTGGGAGGACAAGACACATCTGTCCCCACCCTCCTGGCTAACACAGAGCAACACAAGCTTCAGCCGGAAGATGGAGACTCATTTCAGTCACTCACCAAGGTTTTTTTGTTTTAATGTAAAAAAATTTTCTAGTGAAGTGATATTTACATAACATAAAATTAACCTTTTGAGGGCGGTATCTATGGCTCCATGGGTAGGGTGCTGGCCCCATATACCGAGGGTGGTGGGTTCGAACCCAGCCCTGGCCAAACTGCAACAAAAAATAGCTGGGTGTTGGGCGGTGCCTGTGGCTGAAGGAGTAGGGCGCAGGCCCCATATGCTGGAGGGGGTGGGTTCAAACCTGGCCCTGGCCAAAAACTGGAAAAAAAAAAAAAATAGCCGTGTATTATAGCAGGCACCTGTAGTCCCAGCTACTTGGGAGGATGAGGCAGGAGAATCGCTTAAGCCTAGGAGTTGGAGATTGCTGTGAGCTGTGTGATACCACAGCACTCTACTGAGGGTGATGAAGTGAGACTCTGTCTGTAAAAATAAATTAACTTTTTGATGTGAACAAGTTGAGTGGCATTTAGTACATGTACACCTCTATCTAGTTTTAGGACATTTTCATCACCCCCCCCCAAAGAGACTATACTCATTAAACAGTCACTCCCCACTGCCCCCGCCGCCAGTCTGCTTCTTGTCTCTGTAGATTTACATATTCTGTGTATTTCCTATCAAAGGAATCGCGCAATATGCATCCTTCTGTGTCTGGCTCCTTTTCACGTAGCATAATGTTTTGAGGTCTGTCCTCATCATAGCGCGTATCAGAACTGTGTTCCTTTAGACGGCTGACTAATCTTGCACGGCCTGGGTAGACCACATTTTGTTTATCTGTTCATCCGTGGATGGGCATTGAGGTTGTGGCATCACACGCTTTTGATTGTCTGTTACATGCCAGACACTGTGTAGAATCTGGTTAAGGCCAAATAGTGTTCTTCCCTCCATGGACCTTAGTGTAGAGCAGGGAAAACAGACTTTCCTTAAATAATTTCTACAAATTCTGGGATTCATTGGTTGCTGTTACAACCCCTACAGTGGGGACACAAAGCGTTGAGATGTTTGCAAAGGGAAGTTAGGAGCTTCATTCATTCCTTCACCTCTGTGATTCTCTGTCTCTGTAGTGCACAAGTTTTAAAAAGAACTAGTGGCAGCAGGCACCTGTAGTCCTGGCTACTCGGGAGGCTGAGGCAGGAAGATCTCTACAGCCCAGAAGTCTGCAGCTGCAGTAAACTATGATCATGCCATGTTACTCCAGGCTAGGCAATAGAGCAAGATCTTGTCCTTTTTTTTTTCCCCATTAAAACAAATTCTTATTATAGAAATTTTTTAACATATACAAAAGTAGAGAGAGTAGTATAATAAAGCCACATGCTCATCCACCCAGTTTCGATGATTATGAACATATGGCCAGTCTTGTTTCATTTATACATTGACCTACCTTCTCCTCCCAAATTATTATAAGCTAATCCCAGTTACTGTATACTATAATTTTATACCTAAATATTTATCTGTTTTTTTAATCTCAGATTAACATGAGGGTAACAAACGATGAAGTTACATTGTTTGTGTTTCTTAAAGTTCAAGTTGTAGTTGAGCCCTTGACCCGGAGGGTGTGCTGTAGACCCCTCATATCCTGCACCTTAGGTGAGAGCTAAGTCAGCCTCCCCTATCCTTTTTCCCTCCTTCCTTTTTCTTTCTTCCTCTTTCCCCCTCCCCTTGTTTGAATTCAATTATATTTTTCTTTCATGTAGGCATGTAGTTGTTCATTGGTTTCATATTAGTGTAGAGTACACTGGATACTTGCTTTTCCATTCTGTGCTACTTTACTAAGAAGAAAGTGCTTCAGCTCCATCCAGGTAAATAGAAAAGTTGTAAAGTCTGCACAAGATCTTGTCTCCTAAAAAAAAAAAAAAAAAAAAAAACTGCCCACAAACAAACTGCCCAGAAATAACCACTGTTAAAAATATTTTGGTGTTATACTGGTGTATACTAGAAGCCTTTATTGATCCATATGGGTACATATACATCCAACCTCCCCCACACAATTATCACATATCTTTTTAAATCAAAGTGAAATCATACTGTATATAACACTTATTTTTACTTAATATTATCTTCCCATAATCACTAAGTATTCAGTTATAAAATTATTTTAATAGATGCATATTATTGTGTTGTATGAATTTTTATAATTTATTGAACCAAGCCACTTTAGAAAGTCGTCGTCTTCTTTTTTTTTTTTACTAGTACTTTTGTAAATAACTATAATCAGCTTCCTTATAGCCAAATCTTGGTGCACATTCATTATTATTTATTTAGGATTAATGGGTAGAAATGAAATTGTTAAGTTATAGGGCATACAGATTTTTAGGGCTTTTGATTTATATCACCAGTTTGTTCTTCAGTGCATCAAACTGGTCTTTAGGATGAAAAATCAGTAATAAGTAGCAAATATTAAAAGTAACCAGCATTAGAAATGCTGTTTGACCATATGACAGAGAATTCTTTATACCCTGGCTCCAACAATCCCACTTCTGGGTATATATCCTGAAAAATTGAAATCAGGATGTCAAAGAGTTATCTGTACCTTTATGTTCTTTGCAGTATTATTCTCAAAATAGTCAAGACAGTGTGAAACAGCCTAAGTGTCTATAAACAGATGAATGGATAAATAAAATGTAGTTCATGCAAGGGATACTATTGAGCCTCAAAAAAGAAGGAAGTCCTGTCATTTGCAATAACATGGATAACCTGAAGGACATTATGCTAAGTGCAATAAGCTGGCCACAGAAAGAGAAATCCTGTATGATCTCACTTATATGTGGAGTATTAAAAAGGTAAATTTATAGAAGCAGACAATGGAGGTGGGGAGATGATCAGAGGGTACACAGTTTCAGTTAGAGAGGGAGTCAGCTTAGGAGCTCTGTCTATTGTACAGACAGGCCTATATTTACTAATATTGTAGTGTGAAAATTGCTGAGAATAGATCCTTCTCTAACAACAAAAAATAAGCATGTAGTATGGTGGCATGAGCCCAGAGTCCCAGCTACTCATGAGGCCGAGGCAGGAGGATCCAATGAGCCCAGAGATTCAGTTCCAGCCAGGGCAACATAGTGATACCATGTCTCTATTTAAAAAAAAAAAAAAAAAAAAAAGTATGTGAATTGATGGATATGTTAATTAGCTTGGTTTAACCATTTCACAATGTGTATGTCTATTGAAACATCACGTTGTACACTGTAAATATATTTGTCCACTATACCTTAATATAGATAAATACAAAATTTGAGAAGTAAAAAAAGTAAAACATAATTCTGTATACCTTGACTAGAAATGGGATCATCAATTCACGTTATTATAATAGCTGTGATAATAGTTAGCATTTATTTTTTTTTAAAAAACCTCTGCAATTATTAGTTTATTAGTATAATCCAGGACTCAGATGTTCAGTATTCCTCCTGAAATTACATAAACAAATGCAAATGGAAAGAATCCAAGTCAAAATTATATAACAAAACAGCACTCCATCACAAAAGCGT